>JAQGBJ010000021.1:0-96980 GCA_034698345.1 Sphaeridia pumilis
AAATGATCAGTCTGCCTCAAAAACTGGTCAGCAGCAGACTGGACAAGATTTGGAAAAATTAAAATCTGATCGGAATGCGGAAGGCCAGGGACAATGGTAAATACTCGCCATGTCAGTCTAGGGCCAACTCTGTAACTAATGTCTGTGGACAAAAGCTATTTTTCTGTATATCTCATGCTCCTGTCCGTTGTTTACTACTTAGAATCTCAACTAATACTTTAAATGACTGTAGTAGCTATCGTAATCTATCGTACTACTATAGACATGTTTTCCATTTCTTACAAGTCCAACTGTTTTCGAGTGGTAGCTAATTGATATTCAACTGTCTGATTCAGGAACGTTGGAGCTATGCAAGGAGCTGCGATGACATGGAGCCAAGGAGGTCAAGCTTTGACAGCAGCCGCTCAGCACCAAGCAGCTCAAGTTGCGGCAGGTTTAGGTAATTCTGCCTTATCTACAAATGTTGGTGATGTTTGTAAATGTTAATTTTTTTCTCTCTTTTAGGTGTGGCCCAAGCTGCTTCAGCAGCAGCGCAACAGCAACCGGGTGCAGCGTCCGCTGCAGGAATGATGGCTGCCGCGTATCCAGTTCAGCAGTTCCAGGTAGATTTTGGAACGTCAATTTTTTATGCGTTTGCGGGTGCATTAAGCTAATATGCCTTTGTTTTTTTCTAGGCCCAGTGACGTCTATTGCCAACTTAATGCAATTTACCTCAAAAGCTGTGAAATTGTAATCGGTATTAGTGGTTTCGATGGTGCACATAAGAAATAACACTTGAAGAAGAAGACAGTCTACAGTAAGAATTCTTTTTATATCAAGAAGAAGGAGTGGGGCACATAACGATGAAACAAAAAGATCTGCAAGGCTGTGCATCGAAATAAGTTTTTATTCGAGTTGGGTTTCCACATAACATTAAGGCAATAGAATTTGAAGCTAGCACTGCCTCCGCAACTTTTGTTGTCTATCTGATTGTTGAGCTGCGTTCTGTAATTCTAATGGGCCATTATAATTAGAATAGTTACATCACTTACTTGTGGTTACTCGTTGTGATACTTTTGGTATAAATCAGTTGTCTACTCACTATCCGAACTCGTTGATGTCGCTTTTCTGGAATTAATATTGATTGATTTATGTGTAATTCTAATGACAGGTATAAGTTTTCCGTTAAGTTGCGTTGTTTTTGTTGGCTTGAAATGAAACGGCGAAAAAGTTGATGGAAAAAGACAAAGTATTTTCCACCTAGGGAACCAAAATATGAGATCCAGTCAAAAAATTACAAGAAATGTTAACTTTAATTATTATGTCAGGTGTTAAGAATTGTGTTTTGATGTGTAAAGGAGTTGAAACCGTCATCGCCATGAACCAGGATTAACTTTTGGGGACTGATTATACATTTTAAGTTTTGTACCGTGGATGTTGGTACTTGTTTTCATGTTTGTAGATACCTAAGGCATACATAGTCGAAGAGCCTAAAGAAAGCGTGCTACCTTGAACTTGATGTTAACTGAGGATCATTTGTAACATGATTGAGATTGAATTGCGGTAACGTAGAGTCTACGTTATAGAATTGCGGATTAAGTCTACAGTATAGCCATGGCCTGACGGGTTTATGCATACATTAAGTGAAGTAAGATAGAGTTTATAAAGTATTGCGTTATTGAAACGGGTTATTATATAAATGTTGGTTCGCAAAAAGAAACTGATATTTTGCTGGTTGGTAAGCAACATATGCCAACGAGAATCTACAAACTGGCGACAAGCAACAGATAAACTTGTAAGGTGTGTGTCTAAAAAGTAGGCAGTAGAATAAGTAGACCTTGTAGAATATAAGCGTTACAAACATTGTTATAAGAAGTATTGTAACTTTGCCAATAATAAGACATTGTCAAAGGTCAGTCTTCGGTCCGAGGATGATGGTTGAGACGGCTATATTTGTACCCGGTAGTGGTAATTGTAAACTTTGAAGGGAAAAGGGAAAGAATGTGCTAAGTACCAAGAAGGAACCATTCACACGGCCTGTAAAAAATTCCCGTCTGCCCCTGCGATGCTAGTTTACATTGGTAGTCGTAGTGGAAGTTTTTATAATGCATAATACATGTAGCTGTAGCAAAAGTTGATACAAAGACGGTTTGCACACTTGTATTGAAATGAAGTGTTTTTATGTAGCGCCTATGCTAACAGGGGATTTGACAGATTGTCGTTTTGTTACAGTGTGTGCTCAGTCAGTCAGCTTCTGCAACGTTCATTTAATTAAGATCATTGTTATGTAGACAGTAATGATCGAGCCGCATTAAGTGTCGGGTAAGCTATGCAATTAAGTATCCTGTTAGTGTTGTACCGTTTGTGATGAACCGATTCGGACTTCAGACCTGTAGCAATACGCGTGAAACTGGTTCATCGTTGCTTCGTACACGTGCTGGTGTCACCCTTCAATAATGTACATATTGAATCAAACAGTGATTCCAAAACATGAACTGAAGAATTAAATGCGTTTCTACGGCGAGAGCTAAAATTAATGTTGTTTGTGAGAATAACTGCTAGAAGGTGTAAATATATACTTTAAGTCCTGTAGTCCTGTCTATACATTGAGTCTGGAATGAAGGGTATGAGTGGAATCGCTGTGATGCTTTGTTGAAACAGCGTCTTCAGCAGGAATGTTATTGTTAAAGATGTTACATTTGCTGATTGAGCAATTGTCATAAGGGCAAGGGTACAGAAACTAATCTTTTAGATGTAGGCTTTGGTACTGGTATGAATAATATGATACGGAATAAAACGCGATAGTGTCCCCATGAAAAGGAAACACGAATAAAGCTGTAAGCAATGTCAGTTAATTTGGTCTTTATTAACTCGGATTGAAGTGAGAGTTCTTGAATTGATGCTTTCTAGTAGCGATGCTTATTACAGCTAACTTGAAGAGTACATATTTGAAAGTTGTACTTGAAACTCAGGCCTTTTCAGAGAAGACTGTGACTAAGAAAGGAAAAGGTTTTATGCTGGAAACGTTGGAACAAAATAGATGCGTTCAATATGGTTGCTACATAAAGAAAGAGTTCTTTCGCTCTAGATGGCGCGCTAGTAGTTCAACTAGTAAGGGAGCAACTGCAAGAGAATTGGTATTTCCTTACAGCAGTAATACCTCATAACATGCGACTTTCTCCAGCTAAATTTCTACAACTCTTAGTGTTGTATACAATTGCGAAAACGTTATCTATATTTAGTATGTATTAGTTAGTTAACTGATTACAATTGTATCTTTACTCTTATTTAATAGTGGTCATAGCTACAAAGCTACAAGGTTTTAATGTCATTTAGAGAATATTTTAGGGTAAAAGGCGATGATGGGTGCCAACGAGGAGGAATGAGACGACGGCGGCATGTAACATCGATAACACTGCAAGTTTCGATTTAAAAATGATTGATTGGAATTTAATAACGCATTGCCGTCTGTCGTCCGTTGGTTTGGCGAAATCACAAGTTCACAAGACTGTATCGAGCATTTCCAGCGACTGAATTATGCGGTCGTCACGCGAGCACCACTCGATCAGCTCCTCGATAGTCACAACTCCATCTTGGTTTAAATCGATTTGCTGTACACGAAAAAACAAGTGGGATTTTAGCCATCATGTCCTTCATCAAAGAAATGTAAGAGAATTTTAAAAAGGCACTTTTGAGAGGTCAACTTACGTGAAAGATCCGTTCCACGTGCTCTTTAGCTGAATTTTCCTCAACTTCGGGCTTGGTGTTGCGGCCAAGCATTTCGTATATGGAAGTGACCACATCTAACATTTCATTTTTGGTAATTAAACCATCTCCATTCAGGTCGTACAAGCCGAATACCCATTGCAGTTTGTCCTGAATTGTTCCTCTGGACACTTTCGACAGGATCCCCAAAAACTCCTGAAATGCAAACAACCAACTTGGTTACCAACTCACGTTGTCTCTTTACTACTTTGCAATTTCACTTTCTCCTCCTTTGAATTGCCATATTACATGTGCCTCAAAGTCGCAAAGCACGAGTTTGTCGACTACTTCCATAAAAGGGTCTTTGCAAATACAGTTTTGGGCAAAAAGCAGGCAACTTATTGACAAAAAAGGAAGAGCGAACCGGAAAGGCTCGCACAACCAACTGGCGTTTCAAGGTTCTCCTCGCAGCTGGAGCGTAAAGTTTTGGAAATTAAAGAAAAGTAGTAAGGAACCGCATTGAGAGTAAAAGCTGGTGAGGAAATACAGGCGCGAGTCGAGGATGATCCATCTTGTGTGCTATAGAAAAGTATTTATCGGGCGGCCAAGTTTTGTGGGCAAAGTAAGTAGGTAAGTAGCGGTTTACGTAAAAAGCAATCAGTCTAATGGATCATGAATCAAGTGAACACTATCATCATCAGCTCTATGGCTACGACTTGAACGATTATCTCACCTCGAAGCTGATCTGACCGGAGGAGTTTTGTTTGATGGTGTTGAAGACATAATGAGCATATTGTGTGGCGTCTGCAAAACCAATGAATCATTCAATTGTTAGCCATAATACAACCATAGTTTACTTTTACCGACGCACACCTGACCTGCTTTTACCATTCTCACTAAACAGCTCCAAACAAGTAACGAGGATCTGGCTGAGGGGATAATAAGTTGCTATACGGCTTTGGTAACATGGAAACTTGGCTATCTGACCAGGGCTTTCTGAAGCTGATCGACAATGTAAAGCCGCAGGAATTTCTTCCGCTGGACAAGATAAGCCATAAGAAGAGAGAAAAAGTTTCACGTGTAAATTGTTGCCCGCGGAGAAATGAGGAAGCGGAAAGTTTCCAAGGATTCCAAAAGATATTCCTGAGAGCCAAAGGTGTCGGACTGATTCCAAGGAGCAACTTTTGCATAACCCTCCGGAGAGGAATAAGTTTTTCACGGGAATCGAAATTGTTAATTGGTTGCCAGATCCAGCGTTATTTATCCGACTTCTTCGAGTCGATTCATTTACGCAAAGAATGGAAAAGGGGGTGGTAAGCAGCGCGGTGGAATACGAATCTCGTCTAATTTAATTGAATCCGATTGATATCAAAGAAATGGAAACTTACCTCCTTGTGGAAAAAATTGTGCAAAGATAGCTTTAAACGCGTCTTCGTCTACAAGGCCAGTAGGACATTCCTGAAAAATACACAAAAACAGGCTCGATTATTATTCAAAGCAATTTATAGAACAGATATATACAATACATGTGTTGATATTCATTTCTGTTTTTGCAAACAAAAACCTGTTTGCCTTTAACTCGAATCTTTTCTTGGGAATCCGGCTTGGGTCACAGGTGTGTATCCAGATTCCGGAGTTACCAGTTCTGGCTTATATTTAGAGCCAGGTGTATAGTGTTAGATTTTTTCCAATTATTATGCATGTATGGAAGAAGGAGAAGGCCAGGGAAATTTAGTGCCTGTTTCCAACAAATTTCAGGCACACTTTGTTCAGGTTGATGTATGGCTTTAGCCGTGCGGAAAAATTACAGCCATTCATATACTTTTGCCTTCAATTCTAGATGGTTGGTTGGGTTTTTCATGTGGCCAGCCAGCTTGCTGTTCATCCATTCATTTTATACCACCGTCAATTACGTCTTGTGATAGTATCCAGTATTTTGGACCGATTGGAATTGATGATATATGTAACAATTTGCGCACCTGTTTGAAGCCGCGGTATATGAGCTGAATTTCCTTGCGGCTGAATTTTGTTGTCTTGGTCAATTTATCCAGTTCTTCAGGCCGGTAGCGGGTCACGTGCAAGTTGAGATCGTCCCCTTCGTCTTCTACACAAGAATGCATAAAAACCTCGGATTAGAACTGCGCCTCATGAAAGCTTCACACGTAATCCTTGCGAGCTTAAGATATACACATGATCATCTTGGCTGATGTACTTTTGTTGCGCGTCACTTCTAGGAATATATATACTAGCGTACATAATGAGCTCGTGGACAGTGGGTACATATCGGCTTACATGCATAGCACGCATATAATACGCAAAAAATAAAAATACGAGCAAGCGCTTTTACGATTTAACCTTGGCGGTAAAATAGTGAACTTAATGAAAGCTATTCATCAAGTTGTCGGAAACAAAAAGTGATTGTCAGAATGCTCCCCTCACTCACCTTGGCTATCATAAGAAAAACATTAACACGGAAATTTCGGCACTTAATTTTTAATAGAGAAGCAGTAAGACCTTTTCAGGAACAAGATGGAATATTAATGGGAATGCGTGGGTATTATACGAGTTTTTTCTTGCTAAAAGCTGAAATTCTGTCTAATTCAGACTTTAACTTTAACGTTATGTGGAATGTCTTTTCCTTGTAACGAATGTCTCTACAGTGTCTCTGAATTTACAAGGCTAATGTCAAGTGAGGCGGTTGCGACAAGGCCGGTGATAATAACAACTGGAGTCGCTTTCACTCGCTAACTTGCAGCACATTTCCGCTCGCAAATTGTCTGAAACGTGGAACAATGAGCTCTAACGGCGTGAAAAATTCATGAAGTACATGTACAGGCAATTCAAATTTTTCCCATGGAAATGTAAGCCTTTCCATATAATAGTTGGCTTCTTGCAACGCCGTTTACTTTGGAAGCCCTATGAATGCTCTTAACTCTGGGCAAAACGTTTGCAGACTCGTGTGGGACTGAAACAGAGTCAAACATGGTAAATTGTTCGTAGAGCTTCACAAAGACGAAACCATCTTAGTTGCTATTACCTGCTCAATTAGCTAATATGTTGGTGATCTAATTAATTTTGAAGCTGCCGCCAAAATAAACTGCGTCGGCTTCAATTTGCCCGGGATCCAAGCGGAAGAAGAATGGCAACATCAAACTTTGTGACAAATTTTGCCGGCCAAAATGAATACCTGGAAGCTATCAACGTGGATAGCAGTAGACACAAGCTTTGGAATGCAAAGTAGTGGTGGCACAAACAAACTTTGTAGTCCTTTGGACTTGGTATGCTAGAGTTTGTTTCTGGAGCAGAAAACCTACGTCGAAATGAGCTGAATGCAAAATTGTTTGCCATGGACAAACATAGATTCACAACCATCGTTTCCTCTTTCACTTACACGCTTCAGTGATTTAAACAGCAAAGATGATACAGGGAAATAATAATTGAAACTTTGTATGTCCACTAATGTGGACTTTAAGGACGAGTATCCAGTTCGAGTTACTTGGCAAATATGCTGGGTAGGAGATTAGATAACCGATATTATATTGATACTCGAAAACGGGCTGATAAGCCGACGAGAAACTGTGAGAAACAGCTTTTGGCATTGTGACATGAGGGTTGCTTGAAAGTCAAAACTTCATGTGGACAGAAGGCAAATTGTCGTCAATTATACGGGTGAAAGCATTGGACTGAAATTCCTCTCCTTAGAACACAGATGCAGTAGAGCAAATACAGAAATTTATCCTACAATATTGAAAGCTAGACGTGAAGCAAAGTGCCGAGAAGGGCCATAAATTTAAAAGCTCCGAACATGAGGAAGGAGGTTCATGTACGGTTGGCTGGGCGATTTGGACTAATGTGTTGTACATTCGTCGGAACCATTTGCAAAAGATTTGCGCCATTGAAACAATAGCATGTGTCAATACAGTTGCCTCCGACTTTCAGTAGCAGAAGCACGTAGTTCGACGAGTATTCATTACATCCTTCTCTTTCCTGCTGTATAACGACTGCCCCGGGGACTTGAGAACAGCATTACTTGGCACAGTCTTCTGGTCTTCTCGATGGTTTTGGAAAAAGTCCGCAGAGATGTGCTACACTGCTGGTCGTTACTTGGACTTCCGCCAAGTCAAAAATTAAGGCAACCATTTTTATGTTGCAACTGGTCTTGAAAAAGGATCAATCCTCTGAACATACGTATTTATAAAGGGTACTTTCATACACAGACACCTTGTGTGACCAACTTTCACCGGCTTATTATTACTCAAAAAGCTTTCGAGTACGCTGTGCTCGTAACTCTCAGAAAAATACAGGATATCCGTTAATGGAGTAAGAGCATTTGGCGGTATATATGACAGGAGAATGACGGCTCCCGCCACACTACTGATCAGTACAACTCTGACGTTTTTCTCCTATCGAAATTACATTTTTCCCACCAATTCGACATTTCTCCATCTACATGGTGGCCCTACAGTTCAACTCAGAATACGCCACTCATACGAATCTAACCTTTCAAACATTCCGCATTTGGCCGTCTTTCACTCCAACCATTTCTTTGTATTTGCCAGCCAGCGACTTTCGAGCATATATTTATAGTAATTTGAAGAAAAAGTATAGCAACCAAGTCTTGACGGATCAAGGAAATCCATGCATTTGTTGCATCCGAAAGATCATTTGTCATCATCAATAAAATGTCGAGATGGAACCAGCTCAACTTTACCATAAGCTGATGGTCTTGGTCGTCTTAAGTAGGACAAAGAGGACATTCCGACTACTGCGAAGAGCCGAGAATGTCCTCGCAAACATGGAATGAAGACGTATCTCTTTTGCCATTTGTCTTTTGTCGTGTATATATATTGTGCATCTGCTGTGCTTGCGTCGAAAATCGTGATGGATTCGTGTAGCAAATATTATCGGGGATAAACTTTCACCTTTCCTCAGGGACAAGATTCACAATGGAGTCGGCAAAGAATAAAACTCTTTCACGTTTACAATTCAGCGGGGACCCAGTTGAACAGAAGCTTCTGGCGTTTTGGGATACCGTAATTCATACTTGCAGTTCTTGAACCGTAAAACTCTGTTTCTCTCCAAAATGGTTCCGTAACCATTAATGCTTTTAAGTTGCGTTCAAAATGTCTTGCAATTGAAAAGTAAATTGGGAAATCTAAAGAAGAATTAAGAAGTTTAATTTTATTGATGAGTCTCCTTCGGAAAGGAAATTCCTTATGGGGGAATAAAAAGCGTTCGTATGCATGCACAAGCTCAAATGATCCCATTGACACTTTGTTGGAGTAAAGCTGTCACTTGACACTCTATTAAGGAGTAGTCAAGAACTTATCCATCACTTTTAATTTCCCACTGCTTAAAAGTTAAGATGGAGTTGATCCAACCTCGAAGAAAGAATTTTTACAAACCGCCAAGAGTCCCTGGAACACTCCAAGCATACCAAGTACACTTCCTGGTTCCTATTTCAAAGAGCTCTTCTCTCTTCTCAGCAAAAGGGCATGATGGTGAATTGGTTTCTGCCAAAAATGGAACATCAGAAGACGACGGCGATGAGGAGAACAGGCAGAAAGGCTTGTTAGCAAAAGCGTGGACCAAGTTAACCAACTCGGTCTGCAGCAGTGCGTAATACTTAAACCCAAAGACTCGGAACTTGTTCAGAAGTTGGTTGAGTGAGAGAAAGAGGAGAGAAAGAATATTATTTTTCCCGGCACATCATCCTCGAGTTTTACCCATTTATTTCGATCCTCCTTCTCCTACTACTTCTTCTTTTGGTACTTCTTAAGAGATTTTGAAAGGAAAGAAAAATTTGTTCTCTCAGCTTTCACCACCAACTTGAATTAATTCTAGCCCAGCTTTTTCTTGTTCTGCTGATTCTCCACCATCTTTTTCTGCAACAAACGCTTATTACATATTCTCTCAAAATTATTTCTCTATTGCTCACTTTTAGAATATATCGAAAGAAGAGGTCTTGTGAGCCCTAAAAATCAACTTTTTATCAATTGGGGTCTAAACTGTGTGCTCGTGCCAACGAATTCACTTCACCAGTAGAAATAAACCAAAGGAATGATTTCATACGTCTTTTTTATGTTACGCACGACGAATCTGTACAAATGACCAGCTGTCACCGAAACCAATTTTGACCCCATTCTCGTTAGCTAGGCGACATTCATTTTTGTCACTTTCAGGTATACCCAGTGTATACTTGGTGATTGCCGTCGCGGAAGATAATTTGGAGAAGTAAGAGAACAAGGAACTGACTGGCTAAAGTAAGTACTTTGGCGGCGGAACTGCTGGCTGAGGCAACCCGTCGGGTCAGGAGGTTTAGGTGAAAGAGCACAAGTTGAGTGGGTCCCCTGGAGTACTTTGTCTTGCTTTCGTGTAATGGTAATGGGAGAAATTCAAAGAAAATATCTCGCTCATAATCATCAAGGCGGTTCTATTATATGGATGTATGTGTGTGAGTGGAATGGTTCTTGATATTGTGTTGCCACTCAAAGTTATGGAAGCGTTTTTCTCCTCGGAGAGGCGTAATTCGAGTCTCTCGACAGACGACCAGATGGAATAAATTTATTCCGAATGCCCAGAAAGTTTAGCCGAATGGAACAACTTTTCCATGTTAACCCCTTGCTAAAGTGTGGATAACATATGGCAGAGGCTGTAAAGTTGAAAGTAAATTATTCAAACGCTCGCTTCTCTTCATGTGAAGCTTTCTACGGCGACAGTGTGCAGTTTCATTTGAGACCAGAGCGCGACACTCCCGAGACGCTGCGCTTCTTCGATAATTCACGCAGCCCCAACAACGAAATGACATCTTCCTTTTCCTTCCCGCACAACAAGTCAATAAAAATCTATAATCAAGTAGAAAACAAAAAGTCTCAAAAAGCCGAGGAGTCAAAACTTTGGGAATATACTCTGGTTCTTTCTACTGGCTCCTGGATATACAGCACAGCAACACAGTTTCCGCAAAGAGTAGACTTTAGTTAACCATGCCTGAAATATAAACTGTATATATATTTTTTACTGAGCAAGAACAGAGAACCGGATACAAGAGCCGAGTAATTTAAAAAGTTTGCTGATTTTCTGATTACATGATAAAGAATCCGGCAGATTGCATAGCAACTTTTCTCCAGTCTTGAAAAAATCAAGAGGAGGAACCACCAAAGTGAGGTCACACACAACCGTATTGTGTGCTTCTTTTTCCATTGCCTGGGTCTCTTTCCGAGAATAATTTATGTCTCTATCAAAGAAACATTCTTCGCTCATTGTACACAGTGGTAAAACTTTTTCCCCCAGCCACAGGCATTTACAGATAGGTCAAACTTTATCATGATCACGAAGTTGTCGTCGTCATGCTGCATGTAAGAAACACAACCAGACTTTCACCAGCGACACATTACTAACGTCAAGTCTGTGTTTTGCTCCTGGCCTCGTCCACAATTAGCGAAATACAAGAGCAGCAGAAAATATTGCGTGAGGAGGTGTACACATGGTTACGTAGTTGACGACAAAAGATAAAAGTTGTGTGTCGTCGTCGTCCTTGAATTTAATTTTTGCTGCAACGTTATATTTGTTACTTTTGTTGCCGGAGGTCGTCATCAATGTGTCCTCATAATTTTACCCTGGAAGAAAGTTGCACAAAGATCACAATCATAGAAATGGCGCTTTCATGCTCTGTGCTTACGAAGACGCTTCGCTACTACTCCTGTCACCTGGTCCGATCTTTTTGTATGTTCCCTTCCCTTCTTCCTCAAGGAGCCTCTCTCGCTTATCTCTCCAGCCCAGCTGACTTTGGCAGAGACGCCAGGCAGGAATTCCACTTATTCTCGGCCGATACCGATGAAACAGTGGTATATATCTTATTATAGAGACGTTTCTTCCTCTCCTACTTTCTCTCTCTCTCTTCGGCTCGCGAAAATATACACGACAATAAAGTACCCAATCTTGTGAGAAGAACAAGATGAAATTCTTGCTTTGCCTACACGTGTATGCATGGCCAATGCACAATTCGTCGGCCTCGGCGCTTCGGACAACAACAGCCATTCGAACAAATTACCTCACTTTGTTCCAGCACATGGAAACAATGAAACTGAACAGCCAGTCGTAACTTTTTCCCTTCCTATTATTAACGACCCGCTCCAAGACGCCTTCTTCACGGCCCAAACACACCAACCAAAATACGCACTGTGTAACACACTCATGAACAACCTGAAAGACAAAACGTTGCTTAATTTTCCAACCTACATCAATAGACGCTACTGTAAATTCGCATCAATCAAATCGAGCACACCAGTGCGTAAATTGCAAGCTTACGTTTGCTGCTCATATTGAATGTGTAATTTTAACCCTTTAACTCCATGCAGGCGTATTTACCGACCAATGTGTTCAAAATATCTGTGTTTCTATACAATAGCCGTGTGGCAGTCTTGGCAAAACTCGTCGTCTTAATAGCCAAAAGTTGAAACTATGCCGGTGGCGGATGTAAACAACAATTTTGTTATACAACTTGTGTGTGTGTTGTGTATACCGGGTTCTTTGTTGTCGAAATCTATTACTTTCCACAACAAAGCGTGGCAGACTAACGTGTTTCGAGTAATAGACAAAAGGTACCATAAGAGCATAGGAGTAAGTAGTAACCTCATGGCCTTTTGTAGAAGAACCTCAGCTGGCCTTACTTGAATGACCCTGTGGAGAAATTCGTGTATATTTATTTACGGAGCTCACCATATTAAGCGTATAAAGTTTGTCCAGCCCAAGTTATCTATTGCGTGTAGCGGATGCTGTTTGCTAGCTTATTCCCAGTGACACCACTTTAGAAAAGCGGGGATCTTGTACAATATTTATATCCAACTCGAGCTCAAGATAATTAAATTTCAGTGACAATCAAATTAGATCTTGCCTCTTGGAACACTTTGGAATCTTTATTGGACAGGAGCTCGGGAAGGTTTCTTTGCTTCTCGGCTCTTTGAACGAGCGATAATAAAAAAGACGACCAATTTGGCAACGTGCCTCGAGTTGTGCACGATGACACCTTTCTAATTGGTGTAAGTACTACTTTTAGGACACAATGTTCCTGCCCTAATGTTTTTCAAGTAACATAATAATTTACAGTAAACAAGATCCTATCTTACCTGCACAAAGCTTTCGACATGTTCGCGTGCATGTATTTTATTGTCGATTGTATAACAGCCAAGTTTTTTCTACTAGACTCAAAAGTTTGACCCAACAAAGCTGCCGCACTGTAAATGTTATTATGTAGTCGCCCTTGATGTTCTTCTGGCAGTGACTTTAATGGGTCATACCGGAAAATTATACGATGGGCATCAAGTGTAATTTAACGTGGCTTTTTGGCCAAGCCAAGTGTCGTACATGGTGGGTTGAGGAGAGGCCGCACTTGCGTCTGGTTATTATATAACCTTGAATGAATCCTCCTTTTCTTCAAGACCAAGTGTACAAGAAGTCTGACACTTTAGACAAGGCTGGCAATTTGAAAATTCTTCACTGCCAATATGTGGCGTGCATACGCTCCTGTAATGTTGTATGAACATGATAAATGAGACAGGGACAGTTCCGTATGAATACCAAATGAAACTGTCATCGAAGGACTTGGCCCCTGATACGCATTGGCTATTATCATAGCCCTCTACGCCATGCCAGAACCAACGCTGGAACTGCCTATCGGCGTTAACGAAATTCTACAACTTTTCCATTTCAAGCCGCATCATCCCAGCTTCTTTTGTGATGCAAAAATATCGCCTGGCTAAACGATATTATCAATCGAAACTTTTAACGCACGTGTTAAAGACATCCGGGATACGGAGTGAGCTGCCGGCCTTGTTTGGCGTCCATGCATTTAAAGGCCGTGTCTCCTCGGAGCCAGAGAACATGTTGACGTGACTTATACTTTTGCCAGACGTCTTAACTTTCTCTTATGGGCTTCTTCGGCTCTTTCAGCTGTCGAAATCCATTATGCTCTTGCCGACTTTTTCTCGCCCTGCCATACACGTTCGACAGCAAAAGTCCAGTTGCGGGGAGAAAGTGCATGGATGAATTCCACCAAGTCATATGTTCAAAGAGTCTGGAAGCTGCTGCTGCCACTACTGCTACTTTCTGCGGCTACAAAACATCCAGAATATGGCGAGAGGCGTGAACTCATGATGCCCTTCCTTACAGGCGAGTTGGTAGTGAATCTACTATCCTGCTTGCTTCGCTTGGTGATAATATCTTGTGTGTGGAACACATGGGAACTTGTATGCATTATGCCATTCAAACAGCGACTTTTATCATGAAGTGGACTATTTTCATTCTGATTCCCACAAATTTCCTCCACTCTATTTCCGGTAGGCGCATCAACGCAAGTGTTGAAGCAATCTGCAAAAAGTTTATCGAGCCTCTTTGTTACGTAAACATGGCGTGGAAGTTTATACGTGTTCGAACCGAGCTAGCTCCCTGATCGGTCAGTCGGTGGGATGGACGGGCGGGCAGACAAAATTAACTTTTGTTTACTTTTCCCTTGGCCAAACACAATCTTGGTCGAATCTTACCCAAGCTGCACTACCTTCGTTACAATAACACATGTATCAATCAGCTCCACACAATCGCCACAAATCTCCACCGTCCATTATACAGCCTGCTCGCGCTTTTGTTTATCTACATGTCCTCCATGTTAAATCCTCTGTGGATCACCTCGGTCACAAATCACACAAGTTTTCAAGGACTTGAGCTACTTTTGTACTGAAATCTCAATTGCTCGTAAGTTATACAAGTGCACCTTGGAAATTGCAAAATTTTCATAATCAGTGGAGCCCAGAAAATAGGCTCACAATAGCAAATATCACTACAGAGCTTTGGGAATACCGCATTATGCCAGCGCCGAGGATGTTCATCGCTAGTCTGCTCTTGTATACATCCATACTATATTCGATCTCACTTTTTCCGCTATTGAAACACTCACGAAGACCCAAAGAATCATCGTTGGTATCATCCCTCTTGCGGTACAAAAACTCATGAATTTGCTTTCCACAAGCTCCGTGAAACACTTTCTAATGCACCACGAGTGAAAGAAGTGTATCTGGGTCATCATAGAAATAACTACATTTACAGCTTTCATCTCTGACGCAATCAATCATGTGTACTGTGTACTTCAGTGCAATATATGTATGGGTCTTGTGAGTAATATTTGTAATTAAGCCTTTGTAGTAACTAAACGGTATATGCAGCAATGTTAATTTGTACCGCTACCTTACGATTTGTAGCTCCAATTAACGACGATGAATGCATGTAATGAAAGGCCGCCGGGAACCCGCCCAAGGTAAAAGCAGCCGGAAATCAGAGCGAGATAAGACCTCATCAAAAAGGTAAATCTGTATCTAGATTACTAGGCTGGCAGCAGCATTATTTCTAGCTGCTCTTAGTAGATTTTCGCTAGCCATTTCTCTGGCAATGCTTATTTGTTCTAGGCCGGAAGGCAGATATGGTAGAGCGGCTGTGATTGATCAGTCAAGTGACGTGTCGGTGATTGAGTAAGAGTAGAAGAAACTTTGCTCGGTACTCAAGTAAGTCTCTTTCAACTTAATCCATCCTAACACCACCTTCCAAATATCAAGGCATCCCAACTCAAATAAGTAGAACAAAAACACATGCATCTTCTGCTTACTTACTTTCTCTCTAACCAATTTTCACCTCTTTTCAAGTCCAACATCCCATCTACTCGATGCGCTTTCAGATCGCTTCTATAACAAGATCCGTCAGATGAAAATACCACTTTCCTAGCTAAGCTTATGTCGTGGTACTTTAAAGAACAAAAAGAATAGCCATCGGGATCAGGTTTAAAATCCACGGATACAGGAGAGTCGGCAATGCAAAATCTGGAGCAAAACAAAAGGCTTATCCTTTGCCAGCTATACATTCACCTCCAAGATACACCATTCCGTATAAACCGCTCCGTAATTTGCAAGCTCTGATCGCCTCATCAGTCATCCGCCACATGTGGACTGAAGCTGTCTTTTGGTCTCCTTGTTAAACCTACACAAGTTTTGCTAGCGGCGAGCCCCCTACAACAGCAACTTCTTGACTGTCACAAACAACTGAGCAAAAGCTAGCTACATTTCCATAATTAATTTCTCAAACTTGGAGAAAGTGGAGTTGAACCGGAACACAACTCTTGATTACGTATTCAGCTCTGCGGCACTATATGACTTCCAAGTGTGTACTCAGTGTCATTTTACATAATATTCGGAATCAATTTTCTTTATGAAGAAAACGTATCCTGCTTGCTTTCCGTTCGTGAAGCCATTAGAATGCTCACGGCGTTAATATTTTGCTTCTCATTTCAAGCCTCTACAAGTTCTAAATCTCAGAAAAGCTACACAATTATGTGCTGCAAATTATTTTTGCAGCACTGGACAGACTGTAAGAAATTCTTCAGAATTAATTCATTAAAAGTTTGAGTCCACCACAAACCTGCATGTAAAATATTTTGACGTTCTTGGAGTCAGTGGTACAGCTATAACGATGTTCTTTCTGTTCGTGACTGTGACAGCAACTGTGACGGAGGACAATGCTTAATTGATCATTTGTACAACTTTTGATTATGACATAACAAATTAGTCGCGAATCATCAAAATCACGTCTTTATACACAATTTTAATTACTGCACGCACTAGTTCCCTCACTCCACCCTTTATAGCTTCATTTTATGAGACAATGCCACATTCACGCGAGCTTTTGGTGAGGCTCTGTCATAAAATTTACCACAAAACTAAAGTCCTGAAGCGTCTGGTGGTTTATGCTCAGGCTGCTATATGCTTCAAAGAAAAACAAACGACGAAACCTAAAAGCACCTTTTCCGTATGCTGCTTGACGTGTCAAACATATACATCATCTGTCCAAATAAATGGCAACGAGAGTGAGATCTTATGTTGTGTATGAGAATCGCTGCTTACTCTGCTTTCTTACTTGGGCCTGATGCTGCAAGGAAGAATAACATGTCTTTAGTCCAAACAAACATTTTCGTTTATCGTATACACCAAAATAAATTTTGCCCTACGCCCTCAGTCCATTAGAATCTGTCATTACCTGCCTCTGAACGTACAGAAATGCTTTTCCGTCTCTACACTGAAATTACATACTGCAAACACAGCTCAGGCTTGTACAATGTGACGAGGATTTGGGAAAACATTGTCAGATGGCACACAGAATCATTACGGTAAATGCTCATGGAACGAGATTGCAGACAAAACACCTTTTTCCCATTTCGCAAATCTCTGCTCTACAACTCATCATCATCATCAGTGTTGTCTCTGTCGTAGAAAGAAGGAGTAAAGCTGTGGAAGTAAGCTGGATTTCAAAAGGCTGTAGAAACACATTAACCGCATTTCAAGCAAGACTTGAGTTGAAGATTTTACGTGATTTGCATCACCAAGCTTAAAGCGTTGAAAGAATCGTTATTACAGGACCTGGAGGAATTGGTTAAAACCGGAGAAGAAAACCAAGAACCTTTCTCTGGGATAAAAGCGAAACCCTCGCGGGGAACATTTGTCTGAAACGTAAAATACAAGGGGATTTATGCAAACGAAAAACATATTCACAACAACTACCGTTCAAACTACACTGCTAGGAATTTACAGATTAAACACGCAATCAGTGCAGCCAAAAAAGGGTCACATCACAAACTATTTTGAAAGAAGGTTGGTTTCTGAGGGCGGGGGAGCATCTCCGGTGAAATCTGCAGCGAAAGTGAATTTTTTCTGACGGATGTACCGTATGATGAGAACGGATATATGCGAAACTGGTTTGAGAAGAGAAGGAACGTGACAAAAACATGTAGTGGGTGAAAAAAGGATAATGTGGAGAAAGAAAGAATGAATAGGAAAACGAGGACAAGTGCGGAAGGAAGGATAGAAAAGGAAAGGAAGAAGAGATGCTTCAGAAATTTGAAGCCCAACTACCTGACAGTCGACCCTTGGAAATGGCAAACAACAAAGTTGCCTCTTGAAGCCGTCGTCATCGATGTCGTGTGTCTCTCGCAAGCGCTCAATAACTTTCTACTTCCAGACCAAGAAGAAGAAGAGATCGACCCGAGTTTGCAGTTCTAAAACAGCAGGACACTGCCATTATCCAGCGTGTTTCTTTGCCCATTATTCAGCATTCCGTGTCCCATATCCATTACGTACACCTGAAAATGCTCCCTTCCTCTCCTGTCATTCTGTCCCACGTAGATAAACTTATTTTGCCTGCCTTGAGACACTTGACGGCCTTTGAATATACTGAGTAAACATATACGTATACAATGACTGACATCCAATCTCTACATTGTAACCACACAGGTAAAAAGACATCCGCCATATCATGCCACAAGCTCTTCTTCTTCATCCTTGGTTTGCACACTTATATATAAACTACTGCTAATAACTTCATCAAACCGGGAGTCTGTGTGCACATAAATGGCTAACTTGATTTACAGTCATTTCCTCTAGGTAATGCTTCTCTGTCCTCGTATCTGTAAGCTACCATACTGTACGAAATATATCGACGCCCAGCTCGCCAACATACTTCCGGCAAAATCTTTTCGGTAGCAACAAACAGTGCTTCTTGCATTGCTGGAACCACAAAAAGGTGGCTTGGACCTTGAAGGCAATCGGATAATAAATACGTCTTTCGCAGTTCCAGGTGTTTCCACCATGGGCTCCACAGAAGATGATCTCTATCAGAAGGACACAATTAAATCCCGCCTTTCTCAACTTTCTTCTGCAATTTCACCAAGATTTCCTCCCCTTAATACCTACAGAGTTTCTACAGTACAAAAGCATAGCACTTGTGTGTCCCTGCCATCGCAGCAAGTTAACTTTATTGAATTAAGCACATTACATGGTCCTCTATACCACGAGAAGCAATTCTGCTACCGTTTCTAAACCACTCTGGTTGTGCTATCATTGTTCTTGTGGTTGAGACAGATGCTGGTATTTGGACCGAGTTTACCTTCGGTGGAATCGGTTTTGTCTATATGTATAAACACCTGTGAGAGTAAAAGTCACCTCAGGAAATCCAGGTCATGTGTCCAATGAATGTCTCTCGTTCCCATGACAACTTTTCCCATCTTCGCTGAAAGCAAAACTGCGTCTATCACCTCCACCTGCCTTCTGACTGACAACTCCAAGTAGGCGTCGCGCTAGTCATGACGTTAAATGAGGAGAGCAAACAAAAACGTTTGTTTTCTACAAATCAAGTGCCACCAACACATTTCTTTTTTCTTGCCATTTCACATGACGTGAAGGCAAATAAATAACACCACCTAATGTCTAAACAAGCAGCTTTAAAAGCACCTTGTCCTCATTCACCACTGAAGGTCCTTCAACACCATTACAGCTGACAGCATTGCCTTTTTCCAGTGGCACGAGTGCCATTTCGCCTGATTAAATGACAAGCCTTTTTGAAGGGTTTCCAAATGGGAACGAACGAAATAAACGAAATAAACAACTTTGATGAACAACCATTATTTGATTTAGAAACTGAATTTCATCAGCTTATAGATGCAAGTTTCAGCAACTTCTGCACTGTATATTTAGTTTCGTTCATGCATGCGGTATTTTTTCATTGGCAACTTTCAGACTTTCGCCATATTTCAGCTCTGGCATGCATGTCTGAACTCTGAACAAAGTTGTACATCAACTGAAATTAATCGTTGATGATAAAGTGTGCAATAAATATAGCAATACCTGAAACATAAACTAGGAGAAATCAGATATAAAGGGCGCGCTCATCATATCATACCTTCCGAAGGCTGTAGTTTATTACCGCATTCCATCTATACTAGCAATTATTAAAGCCTGTGGCTTGAACTCCAGCCAGGGCTTCAAGGCTAGAAACTGGGAATCAAGCTTCATACGTGAGCAGCGGAAAATAAATTGGCAACCAGTCTTAAAACAATCATTAAGGGAAGGAAATTACAAGAGATATACGTTGAAAGCTTTTATCGGAGATGCTATTAGCCCACTCAAATGTATGGAATAGTGTTCTTCGAATTTCTTGTCAAAGATTGACTGAGAGATAACCCTGCAACTTGGAGGAAGCATTTCGTTCACTACCTACATAAGCAACCAAGAACGATTTTATTAAATCTAGCCATAACCTTGTATACTTCTGGTCAGCAGACACCGCAAAAGCCCACAAACTTTATAAATGCAATCAAAGATGAAAAGCAAGGTGAAGCGGGGATATGGTATGGTATATACGTGTTTGATGGAGGAGAAAATGAGATTATAGAAAAGTTTGAAAAAGAATTGGGTAAGGAATAAGTGTGTAAGAAGGAGTGCGAGAAAATGATACCTTTCTTGTTTTTGGCTCCAAACATGGACATGGCATCACTTTGAGTTCTCTAGCGGCTTTCACACTTTTCAAGAAAATTGCTTTTTGTACGGCAAAAGTGTTGTTGTCAAGGTTGCTGGGAAGAAATCGCCTCAGTCAGTCAGAATTCGATCTCATTCAATTCTCAAGGAAGGCGGAGACTATCATCATCCGAGACGGCATCACTTTCAAAAGTTGGGGATCTCCACCATTACTACACAAAGTCTGCGTGGACTGAATACAATTGAAGACCTTGTGACTCGCGATCTATAGACTTTCCTTTTCAAAACCACTCTTGTCATTTCACATTCGGCAAACGACCACCACTTAACAAGCCCACAGAGAAAAAGCCAAGTCTCTGCTTTTTTCTCCAAGGCGGCAAAAAGTTGCTGTCACAACACACTGCGTCAAAAACCGTGTTGATCCTGTCTGTTGGTATCTAAAGCTTTGAGAGGGAATCTGTGGCCAAACTGCGTTAATCAATTGCTTTGAGCTGTTCTGAAAAACACGGAGAGTGTGCCCGGTGTCGTCCGAGCTTCCTTTGAGGACAACGTGTGACGGGTATCAAAATGTCTTTTCCTCTTGATGTACGTAATCAAAAGAGAAAGAGAAAGATTCACAGAAAATACATCCGCTGATGATTGCTAAATCAATGTTCACAAATACGCACAGCTCCCGGTAGTGGCAGCCAGGAGAGATAAAAGTGTCAAAAACGCTTTGTTGAGGACTGTCGCCGCCAACTTTCGTACTTCACCTAACTGAACATTTGTTTCCTTGCCAAATCATGTCCCGTCTTTTTGCTGGAATACAAAAGGCAATAGTCAAAACAATAGCTTCGACGTAGCTCGTCGAGACGGAAACTTGAAGAACGAAACCATGCTGTTTCCCACGAAAAACCACCAAATGCCTCCCTCTATTTCGATTACCGTGTCCAAAGACCAGTAAACTTGTAATTAACACCTCAATCTACAGCCATTTGCTAATTGCTTGTGTCTATTTTAGCCTGTGGACGTAAATTGTGTATCAAAAATAGCTCGTTCTTAAACCTCGAAAACTTAAACTTGTTCACCGCCAATGGCTGGAAGCAAATTTACCATTTCAAACCTTCTCCGTCATTCTTGTTCCTTCTCCTTCCAAACAGCTACTGTTTAAGTTTGAGGGCTATTCAAACCACAAAGCTTAAACTTTTTCCAACATTGCATCTCTTCACGCTTTCAACTTTGTTGCTTGTCGTAGTAGTTTGCTCCACCATAGCAAATTATTTGGAAATGCAGAGATCTACTTCCGTGCGAGCCGAGTTTGAAATTCTCGCTATAACGACTCTTTGACTAAACTCTTTCTTCCGTTCTAACGCAGCAACAAATAGCAGAGGACATTTTTAGGGGATTCCAACGTTCTGCAGCTCTTTTTGCTTGGGAACCGATTTCTTCCGTGCCATGAAATATTCCCATATGTGTTATATAGCAGCCGATACTACTGCATTTATTCATCGCGATTGAAAAGCAATCTTGTTCATACACTTGGCCTTCAAATGTAAGACCCGAGGCAAGGAGCGGAAATACAATCTCACTAAAATGCATGATTTAATGCGCCATTGTGTTCAAAGTGCCGAGACGGTAACACTATCATCATGACAATATTGATCCGAATCTATCACGATTACCCAACTCATATATTCACAAAAAATTCCCATTTAGTTCGAACATTGACTCTGAAATGTGCTAGACCGAAATGTCTTTTTCTCGTTCGAATACTGAAATGCTGGGTTAGCAAAATTTAACACGGGCGAATATATAGTGCTCATAGTACTCAACACTTTTAACTTTTGAACAAACAATAACGACATGCTTATCAAAAGCTATTGATTCAATTGAACATGGAATCTCACAAAATGTTCACCCTCGCCAATTTTTGAACGTCGAGCGAAAAGTTACAGTAGGCTCCGTCACTTAGCTTTGATGACTTCCAACATCAAAAGAAGAATTGCATGCTCATGCATTATTGTTACAATCTAGGTATATCCACGCTGGGCCAGAAAGTTCACCTTGTCCCAGGAGATGACTATGGAAGTGTATTTTTTTCACTCTGGAGCAGCTGAACATTTACGGCTAGAAGAACACAAATAACATGAAAATTTTTCAACCTGTGTGAAACCATTAGTTTCCAGTGATGTTACTGTACAAGTCCCCTGTCATCACCCAGAATGCGTAAACAAGAGCAAAACTTTCCCTCTAACCCTTTTCTGACAGTTAAACAAGGAAACTTTACCGCCTTCTTACTTCCGTAACATAAACACAAATGTACCCAAAAGTAAACATCTATTGATGACAACAAATCCTCAACTATAACTGGAGAAAAAAATCCACGTTAGTTAGGAATGCTTAAATAACACTATTAATCACCGCTAAAGTAAACCACACACCACAAATGGGCATGTGGAAAAAATGCTGTTTGTTCATGTCACTACGCAATGTGCTCGTGTCTCGAGATAAATTCAGTGATAAATATCGTGGAGTTTTACTATTTATTCTGAGCAAACGAGCAGGTGGATATTGATGTTGAGGCAAAAATAAGGGTAGAAGTTATCTTTGATGTGACAAACACATGTTGTTTCAACGTCGCAAATGAAACGCAGAAGAACCGACTGCCAAGCATGCAGTCTGTCGAGACCATAAGATCAAAGATAGGCCTCAGCTCATATTTTCTTGCTCCATTTCCCGTACAGATAAATATGAGTTCCATTGCGTATATATTTTCTCAAATTCTCCAGGCAGCCTTTCCACCTTTCAACTGTCATAAATCGGCTCTATAAAGTACCGTTGAAAGTTACATAAAAAGTTGAAATATATTCCATAAATTCAATAACACACCAATGCTCTTCATAAGAGCGTGAAGGGTAATTTTCACACACCATATTCATATTCTCATCACCGAACCCTTTCTGGCTCCGTAAAACATCTCACCTGTCAACAACCAGAAATTGGAAACTGTTCCAACCCAGAATCAATGAATGGAAGCTGCATTCGTCTTGAAGCTGAAGCAGCACTATATAGTTCCGTCTCAGTTACAGGCATTAGTGTTGCCAAATAGCTTGAATTTTTAGCTCGATCACAAAGGGGGAAAGTGTAATGTAAGTAGACTCTGTATGCTCTGAAAGAGACATTTTTAATTCATCAAAAAGAATCTGAACGGCATACAGATACAAATTCCGAAGATGATCTGATCATGCACAGACCGGAAATGGTACACCAAGACTGACAAAAATGCAGAGAGGCATGAGTAGACACCGACATGTGTGTAGTTGTACTGGAAGATGTTATGGGGAACTTACTAGCGAAGTTTTGCAGGTTAGAATTATTGGCTGTATTTAACATTTACAAAGGGGGAAACCCTCGGGTAAAGCAGCATGGTATGGTTTCATTCACGGGTCAAGTTTCCGTCTCTACTTATAAAATGTAAAAAAAAGGAAAATCGACTAGAATTTACCTGCAGGAAACATTGTCCGTTGTAAACAATCTTACAGTTGAGTCACTGAGTTGATAATGATAACGTGGGTGTTTTTTTCACACTGGAGAAGCGCCTAAGTCACTCGGCGTGTAGAAGCCAGGGAAAAACGTGCTTGATTTTCCAAGTTGCAAAAACTAACTGTTGAATTCTGCTGAGGGTTTCCGTACTGGTAGCAGCTACGGAAGAAGGCGAAGAGAAGAAGAACAGAAACTGCGTGTGCAGAAAGGAAGGAATCTACACTGGGAAAGATGCAGGACAAGATTGAAGGATCGAATAGGAAAACAAGTGAAAGTCTGTGGAAAATTGCGCGCAGCCGCTTTTCTAAATCATTCCCTTGTTTCGGAAGCTTGACTATCATCTACCTGCTTCCCGGGTATCCTTTGCTTGCAGAGTGCCGTTATGAAGCAAAAAACACCAGGAAATACATCACATTATGGAACCTTTCGTTCCACTCTAGTGTAATGAAACTGCGTTTCCTTCCATCATCAACCCAAAGTTATTTACAGTGTATACACATGGATACACTTTTTTCTTTGAAGCAGCTCCAAATTATCAGATACAACCACCAATTCATTCTTGCACCCACGGCTTCAAACGACTACTCCCCCAAAATATCTTTAAAGGGCAAAGCAACTGTCAAATTCACTTTCGAATCCCTGTTTTCTTCCTCTCCTCAATGGACAAACAATAAATTGTGTAAGAATTTTGCAGCTTGTATCTTTACTAGGTTATTGGGAGTAGTATCATGAAAGTATAACTTGACCACAATAACCCATACGTAAATACGCTTTTCTCATCGACTGGCTCACAAGTGCATGTATGATGCACGCCATTTGCTGGCTTACATGTTTTGGCATGCTGGATGGCGTTTGAATCAAAGCCTTTAACGTTCTTTTATGCCACGGAATATGTGGTTTTAAAGTGCATATCTGGGTATTCTCTAGTTTTGATCTCGTGTGCATTGTACAAATTCCATTTCAAAAACTTGATTTTGATGTCAGCTGTATGTAATCAACCTCCAATATTTATAATGTCGCCAATATTGAGTTCTTCGATAAGTCACCAGATGAACTACAAACAGAGCCGTTAATGAGTTATTGTTTCATTAATACCGAATTCTTGGGCGCTTTCTCAAGCACAAGTTTCATTAACGACGCAGTCTTTTTGTAAGTCCATATACATGCACATACAGAGTCCTCGCTAATATCCAAACTTTCACCCGCTTTCTCAAATCTTCTGGCAAGGCAAGTCTTTCCACAAATTACGCCTTCTTATTATCACACTTGTTTGGCAGTTGTTCCCCAACTCCGTGTCAGCCCACCCGCTCTCATATGCCTTGCAGATTATATTTTACATTCTTAAATCTTATCTGCCGTCGCCGTTCGGTGAGCACAGCTTCATGGGATGAATTCAGAATTCAGACACTAGCTTTTGCAACACCCGTCTGTATTAACACATGCACAAGCTCATAAACACACCTTATCAATATTTCACGTCTTGTAGCAACTGACTATTACTACAGCCTCCACTGCCACCACAGTCGGCCGCAATCTCGACCGTCATTAAACCAAGATTAACTTTCTTAATTGCTCTACGCAACGTTCAAAGCTGATATTTGAACTCAAGAAGTAGTATGTGGATTAAGTTCTATTGATTTTCCGTCTTGCTTGTTGGCAGTGGCTAATTAAATTCGCATGTAATTTTGATAGGTTGCTCAAGGCAAAGTTTCCAGTATATAGAAAAACAATCGTTTGCCGCACTGCTGAGAAAAGTAAGACTCGCGTTTACAGTTTACACTCTTGTACTTAGTTTCTTAATTACATTCCATGCAGAATGCAGAGACATTTTGTCAGTTGACAATATACAAAGTTGACTCATCATAAAAGTTTTGGCTCTCGTTCCCTCAATGATCGACCGCTATATTGCGGCATATTCTGCTTTTTCACAAGTATTTATGCAGCTTGTGAATGTGGGGGACAAAAGGAAATGGAATTCACGAAAAACATTGTTTCTCTCAACCGCTCTTCCATAGCTGCATAAAGTAGTAAGCGCCAAAGCTTGTTGCGGCTGTCGTAAACTTTCCTCAACTGAAGCCTGTCGTTTTTTGTACATGTGATAAGACTGCATTGTCAAAAATTTTACTGCGAGCTTTCAAAGTGACATCATTTCCCTTATGTCCAGCAATGATGTACGTGATTTTGTTCTCATTCACAGTTTTGAATTCGTAGCATGGAACGAAGCAAAGGCAAAGGGCCCAGAATAGTTTTATTATATCTGAATGGATACATAGATAGCACTACCACGTCCAAATTGATTTCTCACAATTTTGACTAGTTTTAGAAACCGCAAGAATGTCTAAATTAAAGGCGTCACATAAAGCAGATGCTATAAAACACAAGAGCGATAGTTACAATTACAATTGAAGAGCTAGAAAGAATATTACGCGATAGTAACATTTTGGTATTCAGTAACCCGCCAGCTTTTCCTCATCAATTAACTATTCAAGTCACGTTGTCCAAGTTTTCTGAAATTAGTCATTTGATGTCGACATGTTTGCCAATTCTCCAACTGTTACGAGCATCAGTAGAAGATTGTCACATCAGGAGCCGTGAATTATCCAGATATTGATCTCGTAGACAGAGAAAGAGTTTGAGTAAAGTAGGCTTGTTTTCTCTCAAAAGAAATGCTCACAATTTCTCAATAGAGTCCCCACAGAGACCATAGTTCTTTCGGTTTTTCACACAACCAACAGCAGCCAAAGAGACAAATGCGAAATGTCGCCATCGTGGTGAAATGTGTCCCATTTCCACCCAGTTTCTGCGAGCTTGATGAATTGTTTGAATCTCCAAGCAATTTTTAACCAACTCTCTTTGACTTTTAACTCTTCTGGGGAAGTGCAATAATTGACATTTTCTTCTGAACAGCTGTTGGATAATGCTAACAAGTTGCTTTCTGTATACTGCAAAATTTTTGACTTGCGGGCATTCTACAGTAGCTTATCGTCACATATTGAGCGATTCTGATAATGACTAAACTATATAAAGGAGAACTAGCAAACTGCCACACATACAAGATCTATTATTTTCACATTCAGATAGTCTCAGAATGATCTTTAAAACTTTAAAGTCATACGTCATGAGTAAAACCAGCACATTATCTCCTGACAGTTTGCTATAACCGTAAATCAATTCCATGGAAAAAAAATCCAGCTGGAAAAACGGATCGTGGTATCCGCACCTTTTAAAATGCCAACAAAAAGTCACAATGTTTTTCTTGATTGAAAATGTCTTTATGAAAATTTCACCAAAAATACGTAAACGCGTATATATAAATCAGTTGGGAGTCTTGAAATTGCAGACTTTACCCCTGCTATTCTTCGTAAGATGTGGGAATCATCATGAGACTGCAATGAAGAACATTATGCTCAATTTTACACTGCCTTGCCCCAGAACGCAATAACTTGGCCAAACAGTTTGTAATCGACTAACCACACATTGTCTTCTACATTCAAAGACAACGTGAAACATCCTGGATACTGGCGAACAAGTTTTAACATTCCATCCGGCAAAACTTTCGCCACCTGTTTCCGCCCAACTTTGTTTCCAGCGGTTTCGCTCAGTAGGTGGCCGCCTCAAATCAGTCATATGTACCTGTCGGATTTTCATCCAAAAACACGTATATTACATTGCTTTAGACGTGAATCAATTAAACACTTCCTCGGCATATTTTTTAGAAGCATATAACACCTTTTATACGATACGATAGCAATACATTTCAGCTCTTGGTAAATACTTCCAATCTGATAACTTTGCTCTTCTACTTCCCTTAGCTAATTCAAGATACGTATATGTTCTGAGATACTAGATGCATGTACAAAAAACCAGTGCTAGGGCCCTTCTGCTTTGTACGGGTGCAGCAAACCATGCCATCTTATTTAAACCCTATGGGGTTCTCATTGTGCTGTATATATTGGCTGTAGTGGTCTTCCATTGTAGCTTTCTCTTGAGGCTTGAATAAAAACATTCAATGTAACAAAGGTCCCTGCTAAAAGCACAATCAAAAAGTGTAAGTAATTGATGACTTGTAACGGGAATTAAACACGATATATATCCACTCGTTCGTAGCCCTCAAGCCCTCGTTCGAGCCCAGTAGAAACAATGAAAGTTGTGTTGTACTGCCACATTTATAAATGCTTCTTCACTACCTTTTACGAAAATGATAATAGTTTCATTATACGTACGATACGGAAGCGGCTGCAATTAAATGTTCCGTGCAAGGAAATTCGAAGCAACTCATGCATTAATTTTATTGCCTACTGAAATTACTATATATAGCATTATATATAAAGCCGACTAGATTTATTGGAGTAACGCTTGTTTTTTTCTATTGAAGCTCGACTTCTACCTTTGGATGTACTTCGAACACGATGTGTGACTTATATAGCAAACTTGGCTATTTTGTTGAGACGCATACTAGCAGCAAAGAGGCTGACTAACTTGTAAATGGTTTTTTTTTCTCGTCTTTGTAAGTGCAATTTTTGACCTGAGTGCTCTTAACGCTTTGATCGGGTTCCAGGAAAAATGTATCCCTTGCTATATCCTACGGCCTTGTGAAAAAATCTTTTCAATACACCCGAAAATTCACTTGCTTATAATTTCAGAATTCTAGAGCTCCTTCTCGGAGAGCACAAACAGCATCGCCAGCAACTCGATTACAGTACATGTATATGTATCCAGTTTTTTTGAAAGCCCCGAACAGTAAGTTGAGTACTTAAGCCGCAAAAACAAACAAGTCGTTGTATATAAATTAAAAATGGAGCTCGACTGAAAGTATGCCACAATAAAACAATTTCTCGGCTGAACAAAGCAACTGCCGGGCAAAAAAATGACAAGGGAAGTCCGTCGGATTCCAGCGCATAGCCCGTAATGATGTAGAAAAAAGCACAGGGAAGGAGCTTGGAAAGGACAACAATACAAAACCGTGTGGGTTTTATTCCCGAGAAGCCGGCATGGTTCCTCGAGCTGAAGTATAAGAAGACTAGTGTACACAAAGGAAAAGTAATATAGAACGACAAGTCGAAAAAATGAAATGGAACCTTTTACTGGAGGCGTGTGTGTGCTGGGAAAGATACAAAATGGTTGTCTAGCACTTTCCACACAAGAAGTAAAATTTATAGATCATGTAACCCACACCTTTAGCGTGTAAAAGCATCTCACTTTCAACTGCAAATGCGATGGACAATGGAACCTCAAAGTGGGTAAGTGCTCAATGCTCTCCAATCCTTTGAAAAACGCACCATCCTTAACGGACATGAAATAATAATCATGTACATGTCCTTCTTCTTTCACCATTCCATCTTTTTGCGTTCATACATATTTTCCAGTCAGCCTTTCATCCTCTTGAAAGATCCAAAGAATCTGATCTTCAAAAATTAATTTTTCTACAAGTCTCCTCCACTTTGTAGCCAAATGCTATAAGCGTTTAAGAGAGCAAGTTCTGAGAAACTGCAGGTGAGAGAGGCATGAAGATGTGAACATGAGCCGGTGAAACTGACTGCTGAATAATACCTGGAGAACTAATTAAGCTGATGCAAAATTAATTGGACGGTAATTCTATGAGTGACTGCGATTAAACATCTTCATAGCAGATCACAAGCAATTCATAATACATATACACAAAGGGAAAATGCCATAACGCATGAACAAACGGCTTTTGTAAATTGCACACTTACCAGCATGACTGCCACTGGTTCGCTCACAAGCTTGAAATACCACCTTAGGTAAACATTGCTAGTTTGAAACAATAGGATCCTTCTAAGCACGGGATGAATCGCTACTATGTAAGCACTGGAAGGCTCCTGCCGTACTTAATTAAAATCTTAAAAGTTATTAGTTTCAAGTTTTCCCAGCAAATCTGCTAAAATATTCAACATTCTTGGCATCCTAGTGTGATGCTACACTCGTATCCTATCTTCCGGTACTTTTTATTAAAAGTTACCTACGGCTCATTATCCCGACAGTCAGCTTTTATAGCGAATGTACACCAGCTTAAGTAATCCTGTAAAATTATGTACGCTGCTCATAAGCCTGGCAAAAACTCTCTTCAGCTTCCAGTTTATGTCAGACGTAAAAGCATGAATTCAGCCAACATGAAGTACAAATTGAGCAACCAACGTTTACAATCCTCCCAGGACAGTGTTTTCCTTCACCTGTCTCGTGGTTTATCTTGCGAAAGAAAAATCTTGTGTATACAATAAAAACCTGGTGCGCAGTAATTACCCATGTACAATAATAAACAACATGCAAAAATACCATCACCAGGGAGGCTGCAGAAACCTCAACGAAAAAACGACCTGGCTTCAGACACTGTAAAACGTTTAATGATTCCCAGAGCGCCAAGAGTCGCAAGAGGAATCTTTTACAGAATTTTGCAGAGAGAAATTACTGCATAAATGAAAGGTACATCATTTTTATCTTGCAAAAACAACATTTTGGGCCGTAGCTTCAAACTCACAAACACAACTTTTGATAGATACACATGAGCTTCTGAAAAAGAACAAATTAGAATCAGTGAGAGGTTAATTTTTCTAAAAGTGCTGAAACGATGATAATTAAGGGTATTTGATGGTGTATCAACAAAGTAGCATACTTGAAGATACAAAGTCTTCTAATGTGATAGCTGTTTCATTTGATGATAACTGATGAGTGGCAAAAATTACCAGCAAGAATTACAGCCTATTAAACTAACGACACAAGAATTTTAAGTGAAGAGAGTACAGATCTACCGATATAAATTCGTAGAAAACGTTAGGTCTCCACAAACTCCAGAACCGTTTCTGCATGGGGAATGTTGTTGTCTGACTGAAGTGAAGGAGTAAAATAGGCCTTCTTAGTCGGTGCCAAACTTTCATCATTTTAAAAGAGGAAGTTTTCCATAGAAAAAACTGTGCTCCTTGAGCAACAACTCGAAACAACTGTTTCCAGCCTAAAGCCAATACAAAATCTGAATTTTCTGGGTAGTCCGCAAACACTGAAAGATTTGAGCGAGTAACATTAAATGCCCATACAGCGCCCTCTGGCTGCAACATACATAATCGAATTTCAGAAGTTCCGAATGTTTCTCCAAGAGGCTCAAGGAGAAAGCTTTCTTTCACTGGTGCTTTCACTGGCTGCTCCACGTGGTTGATTCCCTTCAGTTTGTTAGCCCTGTTGCAACACACCCCTTCCGACAAAAAAAACGTTACTTACTATTCGAGTTGACTGAGTTAAGTTAGTGTATAAAAATCTTTCACTGACATTGTATCTCTGCTACTAAAATAATTGTGGAGTTTTACTTTTCCTTCACGATTTAGCAATAGCAATGTCAGAAATCTAGCTTGCAATAACTACATCTGGAAACTAATGCAAACCTCGTGAATTCCCGATCCATGCTGAATACGTTGAAACCTGAACTCTCTACTTGTTCTGCCTTAATTACGTAAAATCATTGGTATATATATATACATATGTATATAATTATAGTTTTTGAACAATATTCCAAAACGGAGATTACTTTTCACACAGCTTGATCTCGCTATTTTCGCTCGCATTATTTCCGACTCATTTCATTCGAGGCTCAAGAAAAGTCAGTAGTTCGAGGCGGTTTCGTAATATAGCTCTATGCAGCACGAGAGCTCAAAAGTTTTGCCGCATAGTCATACAATTAGGCAAAGAAGCTAAAAAGAATACAAAAAACTCTTGTGGGAGAACCCTTGACGCCACTCGTTCACCGGCAGCCACTACCAGCCAAAGTATCTGTCAGTTACAGCGTGTAATTGCATTTTCCGGGTTATCGACGCAGATGAGCCAGGATTCTTTGTACTCATGTCGTTTCTTTCTCTTCTTCTCTCCACTTGCCCCATTTAAATCCCAACGTAACAAATCTCCCTCGTTTACCACCAAGTATTATATATTACAGCAACATGAACTTGAATGAAGCGAAATAATTGGAATCGTTAACCAATTTGACGCCATGAAACTCGTACCGCATCTGTTGGTTTCAGTAAGCAGATTTTTCTACCAACATGCCTTCCCACCGCGTATTAATATTTAGTGTAGAGTTTGTGTGCATTCTAAAAACGAGCAATCGAGTCAAACCGAACAATGCATCTGCTCTGGCGTCACCTCCTGTCAAGGTGAATGATGACTCGACATAAAAAGTCACCTTCACCAAGTAAACAAACAACTCTTTGGAAGCCACCAACCTTCAAGCAATCTGACATGACAAAACGGTGACAGTCTCGCCGTCAAAAATACCGAGGAGCAGCACAAAAACAAATCACAGATTTGTCATACTGTGGAATGAAATGACGCGGATTATCTGCCGCAGCACTTTTTGCTTTTCAAATTCTGTATTTCCTGTAAACGACAACCACGCACTGATAGCGACAAAGAAGCTGGAACTTGAAGCATTGGACATTTTTTCAACAAACCGAGGATTCGTTTTAGGGGTTCGTCTGCTGCAACAAAACGGGCGACTGCCGGTGCTTACTTCATAGGACGGAAGGGAAGAAAGGCGCAGCAGAAGAGCACTCAAATAAACAAGAAACGCCAAAATACGCCGTACTTGTCATGGACCACCTGCAGTGCTCAGAGTCATAGCAAAACTTTTAAACATTTATCCTGGAACAACAACAAAAACGGTCGAGCGAATCCCTTTTGAGTGATCCAACGCGGCCGCGGAATTGTCCATGGACATGAGGACTGCCTATGTGTATGCGTGTGGGTTCATAACAAGTTTTCCAAAAAAGGTTCACCGTTTCTGAAATTCAACCCTCCAGAAACTGCTGCCATCGTTGTTTGTCGAACAAATATACAAAATCGCAAGACTAATATTTCACCCTCTTTCCAGATAATGCAACGGATGGAAAACAAGTCAACTTTACGCTAAGCCGCCAATCTCAAGCGTGCAATCTTCCCGTAAGCCTTGTTTGAAGTGATGATGATGATAGATTTTTCTTTCTCGAGTAAATCCACCTAAACTTTTCTTCAACTTTCACCATGTTTCAACAAGTGAAACGTTTCGGCTGAAAGGCAATGTCAAGAAGTAAGTGCCGCGTTGAACAGGCACTGAAAGGTGTTAGGCCTATCTTACTTCAGCCGGCTCACCTCTCACAAAAGCTTCCAAGAAAACAAATGATCTTGCCGTGTATCCAAAGTCTATTCATCTCCCCTGGGGAACTTCACCACCGGTTAAGTTCGCGTTTATATAAAGAAAGTACACTCGGCCTCACAAAAAACTCAGACTTTATCCGCATTCAAAAAACGAGTCCATTTTACTCTCTTACCAGTCCAGTGGTTCGTCACCGGCAAACATTGCATCAGTCAAAACAAACTTGTTTTTGTCCAACACTCATAAAGAAAAGCAGCATGAAATAAATTTCCAACGACTTTCTCCCGTCGGTCCTTTTCTCTTCTTTTTTGGGCCATTGGTCTCTACAACGAGATAAAGTGTTGTATACAAAAAACGGCGAATTTTCTCTCGTTTTTGTCTGTTTTTGCGCCTCTCTGCTAAAAGCAGCATCAACAGTTTACCCTTTTTTGCCAGGCGAGTAAAAGAAAATTTTGTGAGCTTTTACCACCGCAGTCGAACGTAAACGCCATCTGTAAACCTAATGCACTTTGTTTGGTCAGTTGTTTTCTGCAGACAAACCCCATTCTTTGCGCTGATAGAATCGTTAAATACTTCTACAGCTACTTTCAACGTTCCTCTGAGCGGAATTCAAAGTGGCAAAGATGGAATCACTAAAAAGTAGACCAAAACATAAAACAACCACTTTTCCGAGGCAGCATTCTCAGCCTTTTTAAACAATCGCAAATAATTAGCAGGCTTTATTTCTTCCTTTTAGCTTTTGTTAGAGTACCCACTTCCACTTTTATCACTGAAACGATTTGTTTTTTCCAGGAAGCACTGCAGGTGGTGCAGAAACTTTTCGCGCCAAACTTTTGTTTGGACCAAAGATCACCAGAGAGCAGCGCAAGTATTTAATCCTCCTTCGTTGTCGTTGTCTCTATAGCCGTAAATGGCGATATACTCGACCGGAGCATCCATCCTACGTTATATGTTTGTGCTTGCTCTACTGGAAAGGAACACATGAAAAGTTACGCTCCACCGCTGACCGATGTTGTGCGAAACATGCTTTAAAAAACGAGGGATGAAGAACCATTTACTAAGTGCATTTTTCAAGATTTATGTCTTGCTCCACAAATAATGCAAGCCACTTGAGCAAGTAGCTTTCGTCTAATAATCCAAAGGGGACAACACAGATTCTTCTTCATGTCACAAATCACAACAGCAACTTTTCAAACTCCAGAGAAAACATATGGTACTTTTATTCATTTGTCCAAAAGCCAGCCAGTGATCAATGTTGCGAGCGCAGAAAAGAATAATGTACTGCTCAAAAGCTTACCTTCTCCAGAATCTTTGTCCTGATTAAAGTGCTTGCGAACATAGGCGATTAAACGGGATGGACACGACATGTCTTGCGGCCGTCTTCCTTTTTGCCCGGGTCGCTTTTGCCGCTGGGGCCTCGAGTACAAATGACTGACTACGCTGTACATGTTGGATTCAAGCGGTTGCTTCTGATAACCTGCAAAAACAAAATTTCACCTAAAACACGGAATTTCACAAGGAAAACATTTTGTTAGAATTTTTACGTGCCTTATTCTCTAGACTTGATAACTTTTCAACTCTTTTGATATTCAATGGCAATGTCAAATTTCTATCTTTCTCCGAGTTCTCAAACCATACAGAAAACGCATAATTGTGCGTTTGTGTGTTGTGATGTGTGTGCGTTGTGGCCTCTGCTAAAAGCGAAAAAGGAAAGCTGACTGAGTTAACACCAAAAGTGGTAAGGAAAGGACATGAGAGTTTAGTTTCCCGTGTATAACTACAGTCCCAAAAATTATCGCCGACGAGGTCAGTAGAGAGAATTGTGCTGTAACGAGCTTCATGCAGCAAACAAACAATCTATTGTTCCAATTATGTATAGCTTTGATGTTATTAGGACAAGACGTCAAAGTCTCCTTGGCTACAACTCTTTATTGTGATCTTCCAATTTCAAAGTCTCATAGCCTCGCAAGCGAGGAATTGCTGAGGATTACCAACGAAGGACGAAATGCGAAAATTTGCACGAAAACAACATAAACGAAAACCGGCGTTCGAACTGGAAACACAGCTGCTGGAATTCTTTAGTCTTTCTGAAATATAATTTTCGTGTGTACGGTTTGGTATTTTAAACAACAGTCTTTTTGGGCTTTGCGTAATATCCAGAGAGTCGAGTTCATAGAAAGGCAAATTCTGCATGCTCTGCCTTTTTCATGTCTTCCAGTGAAACCACCACCAACCTCAAGTTCTTTCCCTCCATTTTCATTAAATGAGAATGAAAGACTAACATTTATATTTTGTTTGTAGAATAAAATTATCATTGTGCGTATGTATATAGTCTAGCCGAATCTTAGACTGGTGCTAATTCTATCAAGTAGGAAGTAGGAAGCCTACTTTTCCAGTGAAAGGCAAGTAAGGTTAAGTTATGTTCACGGAGGACCTTCTCTTCCTACCTGATGCTGCAATCTAAATGAATAATGACCGGCTGTCCAACACTTTCAGTTTGCTTCCTTATATTTTAATTACAGCTTTGGTCCTTTCTTCGAACAATACAGGAATTCGCCGTAAATCCGAAAGTTGAATAGCAGGCAAAAGTTAATGAGGCAGTTAGTCTCTGAACGAGAACAATGAATAGTTACAAATTACTCCAGCACAAAAGGTCGTGGATGGTGTTAGAGCACTTTTTAATGTTTTTCCTTCGCGAGTCAAATTAGCAACATCCGTTTCAATTTCCCCGACTCCCGAGATCTGAATGCTCTGTCGTAAAACATGTTTGTTCCGGTGCTCATTATCGTTAGTCGACTCAAATTTCTCCCGAAGAATTTGCCAAGAAAGCTGCTCCAAGTAATTTTCTTGAGTTATGAATGGCTATGTACATAAGCTTTTATGGTTGGAACAAGAACAACAGTGTCGCTATCATTGTATTTAGTACCAATGATAACCAACAGGTTGGCCAGCAGTTTCCTGGCAAAAGGCCATTCGATGTGCCGCGCGCCTGTATCACGTATCAGTACTGGGCTCAAGTTGACAAAATTTGAATTTCTAACGCTGTCTAGCTAAAATCACGTCACGTTACTATCTGTAGGCTATAAATCACGATATAATTTTTCGACAATTTATCCCTCATGCTATAAAGTTTATATTGATTCTGCAGATTTTATTATACAGCGTTGCTTCGAACTTCTTATTACGGCTCTGGACTGAGCTTTGCCAGGAGTCATAAAAGTAAAACAATCGCAAGACATAAAGTTTATCTGACAATTTGGCAAACAACAATGCTGCAATAGCGAAAACAAAATAATGAAAACTTAAGAGACTCCTCACATGAATTACTATCCTCGTTAAAAGCAAGCGCTAAGACCCAAGCCAGACCGCTTGAATTGAACATACAAAGTTGCTGCCATAACTTTTATTTGCTTTCGTAATGATGACAATTTTTAAATCTTGCTTGAGAAACAAACGCTTTCAATCTGAGCGTCTTCAACAAACTCCCCGGTAAATTGGATCCATCTAACTTGGTAATGTCGCCTTAAACTAAGCAGTATTTTGTTGTTGTCATCGTTTACTGGGTAGTGAAAATGACGTTTATATCTGAATAAGTATATATGTAATAATATATACTCGGTGACAATCCTCAAACCATGCTCGGATTCAAGCCGTCGTTCATGAACTTTTGCCTCTAGGACAATTGAAATGATCGAGAAATAGGTCTGCAAAGTACGTATGTGCGATTGTAAGCCAATGCGATTGTGCTAACAAATACAAGGTAAAACTTTTCAATTTCCTCTGTTTTCACAAGGAGCGATTGCCGATTTCTCTTCATTCGAGGGACTTATTCAGAAGCACCGAATTAATAGTAGCACAGTTTTTACTTTCCATCCATATTCATTCGCTGTACTCCACTCGTGTTCATATTATCCATGTGGGCGAGTCCGCTTCATTGTTTCTTTTATAGCCTCGCCTGGAAATAAGCTCCTCGTTGTACATTGTTTAAAACTAATCCAAAAGTTTAAATCTCTTGTCGAGATTTGTTCTACAAGAGATACAACAGACTAAATCCCAAAAAGAACAATAGGCTGCGCCATGAGCTTGAATGAGAACAAACTTTTCCTTTCCGGAAACAACCGCAACACAGTGACAAGGAAATATTTTACACCAAACTCCACTTGAATTCTGACTAATGCGCAACAATCATCCCACTGGAATGCAATATTTTCACCACAAGAAAAGCTTTTACAACATTCTTTTCTACTACATACAACACAGCTGTTTATTTTGCCTTGCCTTTTTACGGATTCTAAACGCTGATCTTCGTCCACTAGAATTACTGTATGCTTTTCTCTTAAGAGAAATCGAGGTAGTTTTTCCCTCCCCCAAAGCTGTTTAAAAGCTGATCCTAAAAGCCGTGCCATGCAGGTTACGGCATACCTAGCAACAGTCATTGGCAAATGTGTTTTTGTTTCATTATGTGTGAGGTGCTTACTTGTGTGTCCGTTCAATGTTCCGCATCCTCTCAAGTTACCCGATGCTCTTTGAAGTTCTTTTGTAAAGTTTAACACTTTAACTTGCTCAGCTTTTGACTATTCATGCTGCTGCAACAAGTAGAATTTATAAAAACCCCATTCGCTTTCATTGCTCAAACGACTACGGAACGTGTACCCAAAAGTACAACTACCAGACCCTGTGAAGGTACGAAGAAGCTGCATAGGTCCTTTTAACAGTCATCAGATGGAATCAAAGTTGCTTAATATATTCAGCAAAGCTTTGTACTTTGTTCACTGCCAAAGCAGCCAGTTTGTCTCAAGTTGTACCACGAGGTCCTTACCAGCAGGACCTCTTGGCGGACTTCCGTAGAACAGCTATGAATTTTCAAATATTTTCACACTTGTTATAGTAGCCATAAACTTGTTGTCCTAACATCATAACTTTCTCCAGGGACATAAACTGCTGGAGCGGAATTCTCCTTGAAAACAAAAAGTAATTTTGTATTTTCTCGGCAACCTCTTGCTGTTTCAGTTCCACATAGCGCGGGACGGTAAGTACCTCGATCTGCATACTGCGGAATATTATGTTTTCATTATTGGTACATGCTGCAAAATATTATATCTTGCCTCACTTTGTAATAGCCACCAAGTGGCGGGCTTGCAACTAACGGTTCTACTTCAAGGGTAGAAGAAATGTAGCAAGAGAGCTGTAAAAATTTCGTGCATAGTAATTTTCCCAAAATCTGAATATCGTATGCAACCATAACTGGAACAGATTAAGCGGACGTGCTTTTCGGAAGTATCCAGAATGATTTACGTTACTAGTTAGCAGGCACTAGATTCTACAAGATCCATAAATAGGACCGTGTTAACAAAATATGGCCAACAGCTGCTTGACCTAGAAATGTTGTTACTTCTATCATCATCTTTGTAGCTTTTGCAGGAAACCATAAAGCATATAAATAATACAATATTTTTGCCCTCTTGCTGTTTGTCCTTCTCCAAAGAGAGCCATCAATTTTTTCTCGCCAGAGAAAGCATTTACTGTATTCTGTATAACAAAATGCTGCGACCAACTGAAAATTGTTCCTTTTTCTTTCATTTTCCCACAGAAATCATGTCTGCTTCTGTTGCATATGGCATATGCTTGTTCACGCTAGTGGTATCACCCAACTTGCCACTAATGACAAGCAATACGGATCTGCTTAAAATGTGGTGACAGTAGGAGGTCTCGCCGTAATAAACCCAACATCTTGTCGTTACACTGACATGCTGAAAGTGGCAGAAAGCTCACGAAGCTAGCAGCCAAGCCAAAAGGGACTCATCCAGCTGTAGAAGGAAACTAACGGGGAAATGGGCGTTAATGGACTCGAAGAAGAAGCGTTAACGTCACGGACCGATGCTAATTCCACACTCGATGGTCAGCTAGCGTTCTAACATTGGACAATGGGTACGATGGCACGTGGGATCTCCAGTGGTAATTTTGAACATTTGGCAGATTCCTCGTTATACTTCGTGTAGTCCGTAGAAACCACCGTAAGTACACTTTAATGGCGCTAAACTGGTGCGTAACTATCAAGATTTATGAGCGACTTACAGAAAAGTACGGGATTCTAAATATGTACACAAGACCAAAAGTTTGATGCCATCTGCCACCAGGGAACGTAAGCAACAAATAAAGGCAATTCAAGTGTCGTGGTGGATAGAAATGGTTGCTATAGCTGTCACTTGTTAATACGAGCAAGATGCAGTTTTCGGTTCCAGAATATATATACTTCAGATCTCTGAATTATCCAGTCGCCGATGACCACGAAAGCAGGACAATCCTACGAGTGAATGTGGAAACGGCACGAATGTGAAAGCATCAAAAGGTCCAAAAATCCACCTGCTATTGCCGCACATAATGGGCGATTTACGACTCAAGCTTTATAAATTCCGCCCTCTGGTATATTTGAGTCTCAATTTGGAAAATGGGCTAGTTTTGTGGTGGGGAAATGTGACATCGTCTAGTCAAGATTTAGTGAAACAAAATGTAACGCAAATATATATGAACCGCACTGACTTTGAGACAATATAGCAGGGAAATTTTATCCTTCAGGGCCATTAAGTATCATCGCATAAGTTCGTTTCGCGTATTCCAAGGTGCTGTTCAGGCTGCCTACTTGACATAAGCAAGGACGGTAAAGAAACATTGGAAACCAGAAAACCTCAGTCGGAACTGCATTAATTATACATGATATCTTAATAACCTTTCTGTTGCTCCCCACGGCTTGTTAAGCAACCCAAAGAAAAAGCATCCCACTCAGCAACTTTTCCGACTCTGCCGGATCAACCCTCTACAAGAGCTGAATTCAAAAGTTGACTTTGAAAGCAAATCTTCTTTTAGTTCAAGAGACCGTCGTTGCGTTTACTTCCGTGTTGTTTTATATATAAACGTGACTGCTGCTCAATGAATTATGAAATGCTTCCAGTACGCACTCTGGTTACCGAACGTGTCAATCAACGGAATTACATGTTTGCTCCTTTCTGACGTCATTCATTTTAACTGACAAGGTTGTCTACTCTAGGTCAGGTCAAATGCGCCATTTTGTTTGACCTATTGCAACTGCAACTTGGCTCGTAAATATTAAAACAGTTGTAGCAACAAGTCGTTTTTCTCAAAACCAAAGAAAACTTATCAAGTCTAGTTCAATTCCATGTAACGATTTTGAATATTTGCAGGTTTTTTTAGCTATTGTTAAATATATAATAGTAGTTGACTCACCTGCTATAAATTGAACTTGTAATCAACCCCCCTTGTTGACCGATGACAAAATTTGTATCGACGAAACTATTGAAACTTTTGTACCCTCTTGCTCGTTTGTTGCTTGTGTAAATGGCACTGTCCACTACTGTCCACTTTACTACTCACTCAGCGAGCCAGTGTCCTGAACCTCTCCAAGACTTCAGTACAGCGTACAGCCGTCAAGTTAATGGACGAAAAGACGCGCTTCGTTTGGCACAGATCAAGCGATCGGAACGTAGAGGACTTTGTCGCTGGTCACAAAGGAAAATTAGGCGCTTCTACCTGGTTGTCTAAAGTTGTTCACCGAATGCGGGACTTCTGGTTGCACGCGATGACTGCAGGAGCATTCAACAAGATATTCCCATCCGCTCTGCAAAATCGCGACTGGAGAAAGTCTCTGGTTCCGCTCTGACTTCCATCTGGTTTCTCAGCAGGCGAAATCAGTGTGTGCAGAAGGAAAGCATAGGTTCTATCCAGCTAGCATGCAAGTGACTGGATGGGCTGCTGCTGCTGAAAATTCCAGTTTTGCCTATTATCTCAGTTGGCACCCTCGCTAGTTTTTTGCACGCCAGCCGCCAAGTATCAAGCCAAAACCAAAAGCTTGTTGAATTTGCTACCAAAATTCACTAAGCGGGTTCTCTGTAACCAACAACCGGATTTCACCCGTCTTGACTGACTACAATTCAATCCTTCTTCTTCGTCTTCCACAACCCAAATTACAATGGACTGAATCCACATAGTCACACACAACTACGTTCGCGTTTACCCGGTCCAGTTTATAAGTATACTTATCTCAACTCTCAAATACATGGAATCTTGCTCAATTTAATACCTCAAAATCCCATGTTGAAAGATTCTTGCTCTCACAATTCCGAATCCGCCTCAGCCTCAGCGTGTGTGCGTGCAAGTCGGTACATGACTTTAATCATGGTTTTTCTTCCAGCTGCCCTTGTTCAACCAGCTCTTAATTCAGCAATTTCTATCCATGAATAATTTTCTCATTCTTATCGTATTTGCTCTCCGCCCGTCCTGTTCAGATATTCCAAATTATATTTCCTATCAACCCATAAACAAAATTGTTATGCTCCACATTCTCGATATCTCATGTCTCGTTGTTATCGCCTTGCAAAAAGTATGCAAAACAAAAGACTTTCTTTGCAATTCCAACATCTTCAATTTCCTACCCCCTTGTTGTTGTCGTCGTCGTCGTCGTGTCGTCCTCGTTATATCAGTAGCCTGTCAGCAGCCAATTCCGTATCTTCCGACAAATTTAACCAACTTCATTGTTATCGCTGTCATCAACCAAACCCACTCCATTCACGAGAAATGACACTCGTTTGGCCCGTCTTAAACGCTTTGTTTACTTTTCTTCCGTCAACCTTGCATCCATTACTTTCTCCTTGGAATGTAGCAGCTCGTTTGGAAAAATGTGTATGTGAGTTCCTCCCTTTCTACACGCGTATTCCGACAGTGTCCCTTGCTGATTTCTGTTCCAACAACAACCATTACTACACCAAGATCAATCGACTGTGTAATTGTCGTTTAGAAGCCAATCCTTGTCCTACAAAAAACACAGTATATACAACACGAGTATGCAATGAAAATATCCATGTATTACATAAAATACTGTTGCCTTTTATGAGCCATGCAACCATCTTCTCACCCTAGTTTCACCCTAATTGCTTCACATATTCACATACCGTATTCGAAAAACAAACTCAAGCTTTCCGTGACAAGACGGAACAATTCAACGGCTCATTTGTCTTTGCGTGCCGAACAAGTTTAACAAAATCACACGTCTGTTCTAATCTGTTTTCGACGATTCTGTGTGATGCCAATAAAAGTTGCCGGGTTTGCTGAAACGTCTTTATCTTGGAAGCATTAGACGGTTGCTGATTATCGATTCCACATATGTTTAACGAGTGTGTCTAGAGAATGTCTTTCTGCACCCCAGGAAACAAAAGCATACGGAGGTACAGAAAAATTTCCATGGCTTTCCAATAAGATTTGTTGGCACAAGAATCATATCCATATCTCTGTAGTATTTTAGCTCATGGTTTTTATGACTTGGGCACAGAGGTACTTTTTTCATCGAATCCGACGTATTTATGAACTTGCTTGGATAAACATCTCGAACCGTTATTATTTCCGTTCCACATCCTCCTCCAGACCCAATGTCATCTCCTTACCTGAATTCAAAGATTCATATACACAATACTTTCAGAGACCTTCGACAATCCATTGCAGTCAAGTACAGCTGGTGCCTAAGCCGCTCTATTCCAACGACTTCCGGTTTCTTGCAGATGGAACAATCTCTGGAGGGAATATAGTAAGTTCATGAGCCCATAACTTTTCCAGCAGCGCTGTTCTGTTTCCATGTTCTGAAGAATATTGTTATTGGAACTACACGAGTAAATGATTTACGGAACTGAATTTCCAAGAAACCTGCTGGCTTCATAAAATGTGAAGCGTTCGGCCGGCATGGCAGGCAAACTTTGAAACTATTGAGTTGTGGTCCCTTTTATAAAGTAAAACTTTTTAATACCCCAAATAACTAACCAATAGGAACAACAAAATTTCATAATTAACAGCCTAACAATACTTTCCAATCTGGTTTACCCCTGTGCTTGAGTTAATTTTGAAACCGATTGCAGTAATTATGATGACAAATGCTGCTGGCTTGGATTGGATGGCCATTGGACAGAAGAAGCTTTGAGAGCTTTCACGGCATCCTCCGGAAGGCACCTGTTATGTGGCAATAAATCACATTAATTCACAGCTCTTTTAATTACTTTCGCTCTCCGCTTGTGGCCAAATGACCCACAGTTCGCAGAGGTTAAGAAACATTTTAATTTCTCCGCCGCTGGGACGTGAAAACTTACTTGGGGAACATTCTTTTACATGGCAACCCGTCCCAACCCAGTAGCGATCGCAAAAGAACATCCAGAGTAAGTTCAGCCGGAATCTGTTCCATTATGAGGCGGAGGCCAATGCTGTACGCAAAAACATAAAGGTTCATTAATCAATTACCTTTTGCCATCTCCACTCCATTCCGGTGAATACTTTTAGCAGTAACCAGGAATCTGGCCGGCCCAAGTCAAGAAAAAAACTCGCTAATGTAGTCGGCAATTTGCGAAAATCACCCGTGGTGACCATTTTTGGCACAATATGCTCAAAAAAGGTGATGGGAAGGAATACGTGTATGTATTCTGACCGCATTCAAGCCAAAGTTATGCAGGTGGGGCGGCTGTTCCTCTCAAGCCTAATCTTGCATAAGCTCTGTTGTGGGTGACCCTTGCCAAAAAGTCTAGAGTTTGCGAATAAATAACGTCTAAGCCTCCAGTAATCCCCTCGATGCATGGTTTTCCAAATCGGCATGTACACGCGTCTGCTTCTTCCTCAATACCTTATCGGCAACTTGAGCCAAATTGAGTCGTCCTCCTTGTCGTTGTCGCAGCCCGCAGCATCCAACTGTTGCGAAACAACATTGATGAAACAAATTGGCAGATGCATCAGTGAGCCGGAATCAAGTTAATGCTGAGGCAGTGCCACATGGTCAGAGGAGAAGCTTTTGGCTTGAATCCACATCGACCATCGTCGATTCAACAACGACGGACATGCACTACCAATCATCGGAAATCCCGGTACGCAGAAAAGGGAAACGGATGCAGTCTTTGTATGTAATGTTATCTCTACACTTCCCTGCTGTAGACCTTGAGCTTGAGTAGCAAATCCAATGAGCCCAAATTACCTCTTTCTCATCCACTCACATTTCTTTTCCTACTCCAGTTTCAGGCATCTGGTCGGACGGAGCATTATGGTCCCCCCAAATGCTAAAAGACGAACGTCTTCAGCTTTCTCCACAGCCACAAACTTTCTGGTTTCCACAAAAAACCCACAGACTAAAGCAACACGTGAACAGTCGACTCTCTTATCAATCATAATCTCAAGAGCTAATGAATCTTTTCTAAAGAACCACATTCGACACACTCTTAAACATATCTTTGGTAATCAATCAAACTATTTCCACTTCAGAATTACCTTCTTAATATTCATGCCTGAGAAAGTTCACTAACGCTCGTAAGAAAAATACATGACATTGACTATACTCTGACCTCAAAGCTTATGTCCTCCTCGCCAGGTGGAAAAAAACTTTTTAAAGCAAGCTCAGAAAACTGCTGTTGTCGCATCTGTTTCGTACGACGTTTAATAAAATACACGGCAAATTATACGAATAAATTCAAGATACGAGGGATTCTTCCTTGTAAACGTTATTAGGATGCTGATGTTGTAATGCTATGGATGGAGATATTAAATTCCTGAGAGCCTAGCAATACATTAAAAAATTCCCGACTGCGTCATCCTCCTACAGTTTATCCACCCAATATCTTTCTTACGCTGACAAGTTGGTCCACGAAATTAAAGCGTACATAAAAAGTACACCTTGAACATGATCCTTCTCTTACGTCAGTTAACCAGAGTTTTGCATGTGAAGCCCAAAAATTCCAGAGAAAAGGTCATGTTTATGTACAGTAGCTCCGATACAGCTTGTTTTTCTCACGAGAATAAATCTGGGATGTTTAATACGCATAGGCGGGATAAAGACAGTGAAAGCTGAGACACGCCAAAAAGTGATTTGGAGACAAGAGACAGATGAGAAAAGCTTGTCGACAAATACGGATTGGAAATGGGGAAGAGAAAGTCAAGAAGGAAATAAAGACACCAGGAAGAAGACTATTTGATTTCATGAGTTCAGAAAGCAAGCCAGCAAGAAGGGCTGCCAGACGTCTTCCAGGACAATATCAGTGCATGAAGCACTGGAGATAAGACAGCCAAAGACTGTATACATAAGAATGGGGAATCCGTTCGAGAGTTGGAGGAGAAAACAGCTTTCCAAAAGGAAGGCGACAGGAAATGGTACGCGACACGGCGAAAGAATGTGAGAGGAATTAGAAAAATGATTAGTTTACCTATTGATTCTAGCGGCAAGCCCGTACAAGCCCTGCTGAGCCGCTGTATTATCCAAGTCGTGGCAGTACAAAGACCAAATGCACTCCAAAACTTTGCCGTCTTTTGTGTAAGCATTCATGAGATTCAGAGCGCCTCGGAACATGTCGTTCATGGAGCCTGAGGTTGGGACGGCCGCACTTGCCCAATTCGATGATCCGCCAACGTCATCTTGCGGTGACTGCAATTTTCGCCCTTGGGCAGCTTCGCTGTTTGTTGCGTTAGTGGTATTATAAGCAGGTGAATGAGGTTGTGAGGGTGGTTTTGTTGCAGAAGACTCTGAAGAAGTGTTCAAGGCATCTGGGGGTTGAAATAGAATGTCGAGACTGGACTCGACCATTGGAGTTTCGGACGCCATTCCACGTCCTTCTCGCCCAGAAAAAGCAGAAGCTTCTTTGCCCATCAGCTTGTGTATTTGATTCAGGAGAAAGATTCCAAAGGACATGAAGGCGAATGCAGAGAGCGACTTTTCCACTTTATTCCGACCTCCCAACTTATTCAGTCCTTGCAACCCGTCCACTTTAATTGACACCGCTGATGGCTCGTTGTAAACGACGTTGAGATGGGACAGGAGGCTGCTTTCGTTGCTACTCCTTCGGACCGTTTCGTTCACCACCTGAAACCATAGAAGAAACGCCTTACAAGTACAAGCTTCTTTGGTATATATATTATAAATACCGATTCACTTCAACGCTGTTGAGGCTTTAAGATCAGATGTGTAAGGAAGGATGAATTATTCAAGCGCTCGCTTCTTGAGCTACCTTCACAATACTTGAACCCATATCCAAAGATTGATTCCCCCAAACTATTCCCACTCCATTCTTCAAAGTCAACAAGACTTTTGTAAAGCGATAAAAGCATTAGTTACACACAAGCATGTGGTAAAAGCCAGTATTCTTACCCTCCACAACTCATTCAAATTGGACTGGTTGTTGCCCAAATTGTAAATTTCTTTGGCCATTTCGAAAAGCTTGTTCATGTCCAACGTTCTCTGGGCCAAAGCGCTCAGGGATGGCGATTGCATTGTCGAGGATGGAACAACGCTTTCAGCCCAACGCTCTTGCAGTTCATCCTCGTCCAGTCCATCTGTATCCTCGTCCATCAAATATTCGCCGTCCAGGCCTTCTTCTTCTTCTTCCTCATATCCGTCGTCATCCAGCAAATCTTCGTTGTACATTGCATGGTGGTGATCCGATTCACCGACCATCAGATCGCCGGAAGCTATGTTGAGAGAGAGCAGAGTTCAAATTTCACATTTGGTAATGGCCATACACATGCCACCAGAAATATATGTTTGCTCAGTCAGTAGCACCAAATTCGCGCGTAAATGTGGTCAAATGTATTGATTTCAACATACCGCTGTCGTAGACATTGTCGACATCTTGTCGGAGGCCTGTCGATGTAATGTCATCGGGAGTTGCAGGGTGTGTCGGCCATTTTTCGTTGGTCGACGAGGTCACCGAAGGCTTTAGATGACTGGCAGGAGGAGGGGCGGGAGAAGAGGGCATAAATTTGTTCCAATTCATTTGAGAATACGTCTCATGGACATTTTTCAGAGATTCTCGACCAAATGAATCTTGTGTGTTGCGAAAAACGTTGACACTGGGCGCTATTTCCTCTTCGCTGCCGACCGGATGTACAGGGCGCGCTTCCAAATCTTGTCCCCGTCGCTGCGGTTTATCCGCCCCGTGCTCAACAACGATTCCAGCCGCTCCTGCTCCTCCTTGATCAATTCTCCCTTTTTCCATCTCATTTATAACCTTCTCATTTCTTTTTGAATTTACTCTTTCCTCCAGTCGCTGTAGTACCTTTTTCTTCTTGCGTTGTTCATTTCCATTCACCTATGGAAATAAATCAAATCCGCCGCATTGCTGCTATTAGCGCTCCCGAATATTATCCACAGCACATTCAAAGACCTTCGTAGCCCCCTTTTGCTTCTTCGACCGGACTAGTAGCATTTCATCAGCTTGAATAAACCTACATCTCTTTACTTACTTATTCCAACTACCCCCTTTCACCACTGATAATTCAACTTTCCCCGGAATACAAAACTCTTTAATGGCTCTCGAGCATTCAGTTTAAAAAAATACCCGTAGTTCTGAGCAAACTTGCTAAAACGTTCTTGTTCGAGAGTCCTTTTTTCGACAGCCTGCTTTTTCGTACATGGGCTCTTTTTGAGCCCTTTTTCATCTAAAGGCAAACCCGCTGTGTATAAATTACGCTAATGGTATAGCATAGTAATGCACACAAGAAGCTACCACAGGCGTATCCGCCACTAGTAAAACCGGAAGTGATTGTCACAGAGGAAATTTTTTCGCCCCTTGGAGTTCCGGTGGTGAAAACATTCCTCGTCGTTCACAGTAAACGTGTCTAAAACTACTAACCTCAAAAATATTAGCTTGAACAAGGAAATTTGATACCTACATATACTCTCAGTCAGTCAGTAGTTTGCTTCAGCTGGTACTTGCTGGTTTCATAATACAAAATTCTCTACCTCGCTTCCAGCCTGTTGTCTGCTTGAGTGCATACGTATGGAATTTTCTCCATCCGGTTTAAATGGCAAGCACATACAAATACGTTACCTCTGCCTCATTGATTTCTGCCGGGGTCGCCAATGTTGTAGTGGTCGTCGTCGTTGTCGTTTTCGTTCGAGGATTTGACGGTGGAGAAGCCACTCCATTGATCCGACCAGGACGATAAGTCCGATATCCATCTTCTCCTGGCTGAGGCTCCTGGTGCGACTGGAGCCCGTGTTTGTGGTGATAACGATGTCGTTCCAAATTCAATGTCTTGGATGCCGCCCCACTCCTGCTACTTTCTAAACCCGACCTTCCCAAAATCACCAATATTCCGATCACGCTCCCGATCAGCAACAAAATCCCCAAAGAAACCGACACTTTTCTTCCAGCGCTCATCATAAATACACTCACAGATTCTCTTCGACACTCCAAGCTTTATATGTACGCTTAATACCCAGAACATCTACTTTTTTAGGTACGCAATGCAACACTCGCTGTCTGAATGTCATCCGGAATATAAAAAAGCGTCCTCGTCTCACAACTTTTAATAACTCCAGCCGACTGCAGTTTGCAGTTTTTCAGGAACGGTCGAAAAATTGTGGCGCTTTTGCGGAAATCGAAAAGTCCAGTTGATGCGTATATTTCCCATCCAACTTGTTTCTCGTAAAAGTAGGGGCAGTGTGTAGGGTAGCACTTTCACAAATTTTCTTTCAACTTGATAGTCTCTTCAGACAGACTTCCGGATGAAATTAGTATTCATTCCAACGCACAAGGCCAAATGAAAATTACCAAGCTTCTTCTTCAATGGAACATGGATATTTACGATTTTCCTTAATCCACTCAAATGAGACTTTCTCGGCATATGAACAAGGCCGGGTCACGGGAAAAGAATAAAATGACGGTCGGTAGCCAGTCAAGCTTCGGGAGGCTGTACATTTAATTTAAACTTTTGGAGATCCACCAAAATTCCAAAGGAAGACCAACTTTACAGCGGTATTTTTAATTCGTCCTACGCCGAAACAGCGTCAAGTTAAACTCAGCGAGGCAAAAACATTCGCCCGATTCTTATACACCCACTTGTACTTTAATACACCTTAACTTACATCACATTTCGTTCTTGCATGTCAGCTGTTGTTGCTCGCCTAAAAAGAGAGCTCATTACCCGCTCAGCTTCTTGCCATTTGTCCCCACCCGTTCTTGGTCGTCGTCTTCGTCGTCATACATTAAATCTCTTGCAAAAATTCGCTCGAGTTACCCTGCATTTAAAACGTTGAAAACATTGGATCCCGTTTCCTCCCATGAAATAAATTACAGCTTTTCCTCCTCCTGCTACAAGTCTTGTCTCATACGCACAAAGTTACAATGAAATTAATGCACTGTCATCCCTACCCGGTTCGTTCCGACCATTGTTTAATTCGTCTTCGTTCGTGTTCCTTGTACTGATTCTTTTAGCCCTGCCAATTTCACCAACAAACCTCACCTCCCACGCCCTGTTCCGATTCCGGTATTTCACAGAACGTGCCTTCCAAGCAACAACTGTTCCTAACGCTCGCTTGGAATCAATGGGTAAATCATACTGTCCAGGTGTCAAAGCCATGTCAAACCTCTCAGTGGGCGACCTGGTCACATATCCCCAAGCCAGTCGGTTATGTCATTTTTTACCTGTTTGCGCTTGAGATGCACTTTTGGCTGGTATCACAGAAACCAACAAACAAAGTCGCCGTGCCCGATGACTATGACTGATTGCAGCCTGTGAGAGAGATGGCGAATTTTTGGGTAAAAAAAGCTTACTTCTCACAGACGGCGTGCGAACGCTACTGTTGTGTATAAAATTCCAATCTTGGAAGCCAAATGCCTGAACAAGTGGCACACTTGAATGTTACGTGAGCGCAGCCAAGCGTCAAGCGCCACCGTTCTCGAGTATTGTCTCCCTGTCCGATTCACCTACAACCACCAACACCCCCGAGTGTACATGTCAAAATTATTTTGCCCACCAAAACCACCTTTCAACTACTGCAAAGACAACTGTCATCCGCCCGTACGACGAAACGAAAAATATGTAATGACCAGCCAACACAAAAAATCCCATGTCCCAGTTGCTTTCATGGAGACAAGATTCGTCTCGGTTCATAAAGAGCTGAATTAGTGAAAATCTGGTATATATATATGCGACTGTGCCAAATTTTGTAATTACCGCAGTTACACAGGTTCAAGAATAAACCAACATTGCCGCTATTCAGCCGCAAGCAACCTTGATACACAATTCTGTCAACGGCGATGAAACCACAAGAAGCCTCGCTTGCGGCCTTTTCTGAAACGTAAGAGTTGTTTACGCCTCATTCATTTCATGATGCGACGCTGAAAATACCAGATCAACTTGATCCTGAGCTATAACTAATAGTCGAGCTTGAACAATAAAATCCCAGTAATGAAACTGTTTTCGAAAAACTTTATGACAATATTGAGGAAAGTGCCCATGTTATAGGAAATTGTCTGTTTCAGTGAGTCTTAACTTGGTTTAAGAGGGCAGAGGGTGCCAGTTTGTATTTCAAACAGAATAATATGGCGAGTCATCGCGGCTTTTTCGGTGACAACCCCGTGAATGTCCTTTGATTCTTGCCTTTGTGACACTAACCGGAAGATTTTAACTCGGAATAATCCACACAAATGCATCAGAGCAGAAATGAAAAATGCTCGCATCCCAACTCATTATCAAGACACTTTTCAGGTCGACCATGTATCCTCTTGAACTTGACGCACCAGCGATCCTGTGCAAAATTGCAAGTTCATTATACTTAACGACAGTGTTACTTGGCTTTTAGTACAAATTGATGCCCGGGAGGTAATAAATTAATGGCTTCGCCGCCGTTCATTTTATTGTCGTTGCTTGCCCTCGATGTAAATGTACAGAAAGGGTACATGGCTGTCGCTGGGATCCTGAATTTTAGCTGGCTACTTGGACGAGCTTCAAGGCGGTGTACACACCCACATTCGAGCAATACCATCTTCCTCGACATAGAAAGCTCCGGCATGCCTGGCAAAAACACAACCCAATCTCTACTGGTGTTACTTGTATTTATTTGAATTTACCAGCACCTTTCATATGAAGCTATTACAACAATCTGACTAGTTTAGGAGCTTAGGAACAGTTACGACTCCCATCGGGACTTCTTCGGATGTAAAACAAACGTGCCGTCGTCTTTAGTGGCCGTGTAGTACTTGGATCTGTCAATATTCCAATTCCAGTACACCATATATCCGACGCACATCGATATGCTCACCAGTCCTAGAACCATTGTAGTTTTGTTCTGAAATAATTGAAAACAATTATCAATTAGCAAACTGAACCTCACAGTTTTCCATCTACCATTAAAAATTCCGACTGATTGAGAATGAATCCCTTTCCCTTACCGGTTTCATATACAGTTCAAAATTTAAAGCCCGGAACACGTTTGTGGTCTTAACACTTCGAAGTCCTTCTCCTGGAGGAGCTCCAGGAGTTTGCTGCGGCTGCGGTGGTACAGCCGTCTTCGAAGAAGGCATCCTCCCCTTATCTTTTCCTTCAGATTCGCTCATTGCTCGTTGGAGAAGACCAAAACGGCCCCAACTATCCTTTGCCCTTTCCTGAAGCCGATTCCACATTCACCGCTTTCGCTGCATGACAACAAAATCAACTTACTTTCGATGTATTCACTATCAGGTAAAAATAACAATCAAATGTTCTCAAAGTTCAAAAAGTCTGCCAAGTTTTTCCTTGGTACGGTAACCACAGCGAATCAAGTCGTATAATGATGAAAACTGAAATATAAAAAAGTCAGTAGCCTAAATGACCTCAGGCTAACTACAAAAAATCTCTCTAAATTCAGAAATCCAGATAAAATTTCGACAAAAACCTTAGGAGATACGAAATAATCACTAAACATCAACGCACATGGAGTGGAACTTTGCAAGAATTCAAAAAACCCGCTCGCCAAGGATATCAGCGTGGTAAACAAACCCCTTAGCTTTGCCAGCCGGCCGAGAGTGAAAGCAACGTTTTTTACTGTTCTTGCGTGATTGAACAATGAAACCTTGTGTCTTTAAATCTATCAATCCCTTTAAAGCTATAGTTATGAGGGAATCGTCTCAAAATCTATGTGATAATGAAATCAGCACCAAATTTTTAATGTTAATTCGAAATATTGGTATTTAATAATGTACTTCTTTTCCTTTGCAATCCAACTCCATTATAAATCAGTCCAAACTACAAGCTATTCAGCTTTTACAGTTTTTATGTCTTAAATTCTATAGTATATACGTCTTGAAACCATATTCAGTATAAAAATATCATTTGTTTATAATCTATTCTATAACCTAAAGATACAATGTTTCTCAGTCTATAAGTGTACAGTTTACGTTTGTGTTGTGTCCATAAAATATTACATCATTTTTACTGGATAGCCTAAATACCCTGAGTCTCCACCGGGATTTTGAAAAACGTCATGTACAACATAACTGCTCTTATTAAATGTACTATCCAAAGTCCTATCCTTTTCAGTGTCCAAAACAGCCCATTTCGGGTGGAACAAAGACTGCAACTGGCTCAACGTCTTTCCCTTGGTTTCCGGAACTCCAAAAACAATCAAAAGTAGAGAAAAGGCAGTGACAACAGCAAAAGTCCAAAAGATACAACCTGGAGGCAAATTATTGATAGCATCACTAAAGTAATGAACTAGAATGTAGCCGTAGGCTGCATTGACAAGTGTCGTTAGCGGAGCCAAGAAGCTGGCTAATTGAACAGGAAAAACTTCAGACATGATTGCATAAGGCAGAACCGCGTAGCCTAAACTATAACCCACAACAAGGGCATACAAAAAGATATTAATGACCCAAGGAGCTGAGCACTGGAAGACATGGAAAGTTTGGCCCAAACTGCCGTAATGGAAAAATGTTCCCAGTCCCACATGGGCCAGCACGATAACCACAGAAGAGACAATTAGCAAGCATTTTTTCCCTACTCTGTCCACTACACAGGCAGCCAAAGCAATAACTACAGTCTGAACAGCTGACACAATGACAAAAGTCTGATTATGACCAAGTCCATCGTCATGATGACCGGCGGGAAAATGTTCTAACCCTACTGCAGCTCTAGCACTAGCATCTTTGAAGTGACTTTCGTTGAGCATACGTTCTGCCTTGGACAAGACTTGATGCATGTGGTGGAAGACCGAGTTGAGCCCTGTCGTTTGTTGGAATATCATGAGACAAATCACCACCCATAAGGATAACCACGTTCCCTGCTCGCAAAATACTTGGAACAAGGATTTGTTTCCCCAAGACTCTTGCGTTCTCTCCAGGCTGTCAGCAAAGTCATCAACTTCTTTCCGCACTTTCTCCTCTCGTCCTTCGCCTCTCAGCTTCTTCAGCACTTCTGACGCATCCGACTCCCTATCTTTCGACAACAGCCACGTGGGAGACTCTGGCAGGAAAAAGCAGAGGATGAACACCAGAATCGGGAACCCAGTCATCGCCAAAGCTCCGATTTTCCATCCCAGCGACGGCAGAATGAGGTGGCCGAACATCATTCCCAACGCCTCCATCGCATACGGCACCGAAACGAAAAGACCGCGATGTTTCCCTCGAACGCATTCAGTCACCTGAGGAAATTCAACAAAAATGTCAAGTTTTGCAGGAAACGAGTTATCAACCTTCATGAAAATTGCAGTCAATATATATCAGCAAGACGAAAGAGGGACTTACATAAAGAGGAACCAGAGGAGCACTCATCCCTACGGCGATCCCTTGGAAAACTCTTCCGCAAATAAACATTGGAAAGTCGATGGCAAACGCAATTATCAACCAGCCGACCAAATGCGGAATTCCCAGAAAAATACAAGTCTTGTATCGACCCAGCCAGTACATTATGGGAGCCACCAAAACCGTTCCGACCAAAGCTGCCAGGGATGTTGATGAACCTGCAAAAGGACACAATATTTTTAGATGTAATATAATAATATCATCAAGCTAAATCACATAACGTTTTATTGTACCAATATAAAAAAATCCCTCTGAAATGAAGTAACCCAAATATGACTTACCGATATAATCAAGCTGCTCGCGAGTCAGGACATTTTGAAAATCAGGGTCTTTCGCCAACAACAAAGGTCCCAGGCACATAAACGACACTGCCAGTCCATTACATAAAAAGACCAAGCCAAGAGTCCCCGCAATAAAAACCTGAAACAAACAAGTAAAAATGTAAACTTTATTGCTCTTCCTCTGCAGTACAAACAACATGTATATTTTTCCCTGTTCTACTTTCTCCTCCAAAAGACCAACTTTACCGCAGCTTTTTTACCTTTAGCCCTACATTTCTACGGCTCTACAACAATATTTCAGATTATGCCATCAGCGTAACAAAATTGCACTCAAACAACTACATATATACTACATGCCTTTTTACCTGAATGAATATCTTTTCCACGTCAAGATGCAAACTTTGCGTTTATAAATCGTCATTCAGAATTTTCAAGTAGAATCTCTTTTGGGCAAAATGACACTATATTTTTTCATCAAAAACCTAATGCTTATCCTAATGTCTTGGAATGGATTTTTCTCCCGTTATCCATTCTGTCGACGTTTACAGTTTCAAAAATCTTTAAATTAAATCCCCCAACAATTTACAGTTCTAGATAGTGCAAAAATTATAGACCGATCAATGATTTTTTTCCTATCCTAGTCAGGGACGGATTACTGAACTGTGTTCTAAACGTCCTGATAAGGTTAAGCCGTCTTGAACCTGTGGGTCTGAGACCGCTCAATGTTCCTGGCCGGAATCGAAGCCGTACCTCAATCGAAGTACCCACCGCTTCTAACCACTAAACTACTTGGTCTAGTCTGATATGAGGCCACTCAAATTGGAGCATTGGTTCGAGATTTAGCTTGACCCAACTAGTTCCCTTAGGGGCATAACAACCAAATTCATGTTTAGCTCAATAGCTTTTTTGTCTTTTGATACTAGTTTTATAAAATAAGCTGTTTACGATGAAAATGCGCAAAAATCCTTACCTCCAACCACGAAGTTTTCGCTTGTTCTTCTACCCAATACGTCTTTCGGTGAACCCGCGGAAAGTAGTCCCACATTTTGTCAATTAGCGCTTAAAATTATCACGGTTAAAAAGTTTAATTATCGTAAAACTTGTTAAATTACGAGCTTTGTTAAAGTTGTTCAGAGCAAATCAATCGTTCGTCCAGCTGCAATGGTAATGGCTTCCAAGTGAACTGTAAAATGGCCAAGTTTGCTTCCTAGGCTCGAACAAGTCTTGAACAACAAGTAAACTCTTGGGAATTTTACTTGCATTGTTAATGTTGACTCCACCTATTTCCTATCAGTTTCTAGACGCTACAAAATTTTGGTCCCTTGAAAAACATATAGTTTCAACGATACGAATCTCTATTGTACGCTAACAGTATACAGCTGAAGCCATATTCTTCAGTAGATAACAATATCATTCCGCATTAGTATATCACCCTCTTTCAACTATTCAAAAATCAACTATGATAATTTCAAGAATTCTGTCAAGTCCATCCAGACAATTGCATAACAATCTAATCGGAATGAATGGAAGTTCTTGAAGCAATGTTACATATAGTTTTGCGACCCACTATCTCAAACTATAAGACTATCCGCTATCATCCATCGATCCATCATGTGAAAAGATTGTCGGAACTGATGATAACTTCACTCCAGCTTTCACCAACCCGCCAAAATTTCGACATTTGATTGATACTGAAATTCAATCCTCAGGGTCATATATTTTTGCAATATCAACAGTGCCGTATTCTCCTTTTTTAGGTTCGATTGACTGTCATTTACAATGTATTGCTCCGAAATGCTTCCTTGACAGTAATGGAAATGGTTGTGATGAAAATGGTGCATTTGCAGCCCAATTTCCAGGGGACCGGAAAGATCTATATATATTGAGGCTTAGCAGAAACCATGTATACATATATACGCCAAATCCATGATCAGAATAAACAAGCTTGTTTTAAAGTGCATACTTAAAGAGCCGGGAACTGACAGGCAAAAATAACAGCAGAATGATAATTTGACAGGAGAGTAATTCTCTTTCTGTGGTCTGGCAGAGTATCGCGAAAAATACAAATGTCTGAATTTCAACCATCACGATTCAATCAAACTGTCTAAAAGCTAGAATACATGCATCGGACATCAGTTGGATACAAGTTGCCTCATACGTTTCCCGAGATTAGAAGCTTATTCAAGCTTGTGGATTTCGATCAAGCATTGTGGGAAATTTCGCAATTATATGTAACTCTTGGATCAAACTATGGACGTACATGAAAAAAGGCATATGAAATGAATCATGCATGTTGGGATGTTGTGTAATTACCGAATCTAGCTTAAAAGCATAGCCGCAGTCTCTGGGAAAGACACCAACGGTTTTGGGAAATCCCGAATCCTCGGAAATAGTTTATAGTAACGGCACGTTAACCGAACATGACAAAAGACTTGGTCATGCATGCATATGTTGTAACCGCGAATGTGTGTTTTTGAGGTGTATATATATATTTGTATGAAATGAAGTTGATCATAAATTCAGAAAATATGGATGGCAACCAAAGGAATAGCGGAAATTACAGAAACCATGACTATGAAAATAGACCATTGGCGTCACAAACTGAAACCGCTTGCAATTTATATAGTTGTTGCGGAACCCGGAAGCGACTTCTTGATTAGGACTAGGACGTCTTTCGCGGTTCGGTCTGCCGAGAGCCAAGGAAGTGTGAAGGGAATGTGGTTTCGACCATGACACACAATGTCATAACAGATTGCTGGAAAATCTTCAGCCAAGTGTTACTGCCAGGCTTATAGAAACTGTCTCATTTAGGACCGAAGCGTCTTTGTGTGGGGGAATAGTGCATTTTATCCAACGACAATGGCGGAATTTTCTTCTTCTCTTCTTCTACTGCCCTGGACCCTTTTGGTTCTCGGTACATTAATTTCCCGGGGAAATTCAGCGGTTCCGCCACCAGATTATGCAAACACCAAACAAGTCGTTCATAAAGCGGAAGGGGAATATGGACTTGCCGGAGGATCTAATGACATAACCATTCGGGACTCAACGGGACACAACAATCTATCACCGCAGAAAGCTCAACGTCTCACAAGTAACGACACCTCATGTCTTCAAAATTCTCGCTTCAACGGAAATATTTGCCCCGTTTTCTCCACGGCCACAATCCACCAAGTCTTCCCCAACGAATGCCGACAATGCGCTCAGGGAGCCACGTAAGTCATCCTTCGTTATTTGCTAAATATTTTTCACAATAGCTGAGGCCAATGTGGTAAGCCAATGTGCATGCCCTCGGATTAAAGGGAACAAGCCCGAGAACTAATGCCCGGAATTTCATCCTAGTGCCGCCATCTCTAGGATACCCGGGTATTTTCTAGCTTGTGTGGGTAATATACGTTTGTATCCGTGTCTTTCAAAAGAAATAGAAAAAGCATCGCCTCATTGTACCTCAGCGGCGACCGAAGCTCAAAACTCGGGTAAATCTCCGCAACATGTTTTTGAAAGTTTCTTTCAAGCTTCAAACTTCTCTATAAGCTAACGTGACTATCTTTAATTTTTCAAGCAGTGGAAAAATTACTCCTAACGGATCCAGAACTTATTAAATCCGCTACCAAAATTACAACGCCTTGCCAAGCTGGAAAAAGCCCCAAACTTCAGAACCAGGAACAACCAACCGTCCCAACCATGACGACGATGACAACAGAGTCGTCGGTATTCCAACCCAAAAAATCTCTCAGCCAACAAGTTAAGGGTGAGCAGAAAAGCCCGACTGGAAAAAACAACGACGCAGGAAATAGCTGTTTCCAAGAAAATGGCGTTCGACCACATAACACCGACTGCAATAAATTCCAAATTTGCCTTCATGGTAAATGGATCGGTAAAAACTGCGAGCTTGGCGCTTACTTCAACCCGGCTTCCAAGGTACTTCCATTCATAAGTGATAGATATATTCCCAACAACTTCTCCTTTCACCACTCACAGTATCATTTTCACGGCTCGCTACTTTATTTTTCCACGCATCCATTGCATGATATGGGATAAGGCAGCTAATAGTAAATATCAAAAACACGCATTCTCTAGATCATAAAGCAAAAGAATATTGAAATCTTTTACAGACTTGCGAAAACTCAAAAAATATCCTCTGCCACCGTTTTCAAACGTCTGCCAACAAAACCGAAGACCTTCAACAACATCGAAGTAAACGGGATACCCACGGAAGCGAAATTGATGACGATTATCAACATGTCAGCAACCAAGTCGAAGAGACTTCCGACGAGAGGAACTCCAGAGGATACACAATTCCTCCCTTCGGCGCTAAAATAATCAGCCGTAAACCGCATCCTGAATATTGTACCAAGTTTATAGAATTTGATGGTCATCGTTACTTTATAAAAGAGTACGTTAAGGTTTCAAATGGTTTTCTATAACCTGTATATATTCAATCAAAAAATTATACATACATATTTTGGTTGGTCTTACAGCTGCGGACCTGGAACGGTGTACCTGCCATTCATTTATGCAGTGAGTCTTCCAATTGTTTTGTCAATTTTAAACCAGCAACCTTATAATATACATTTATACAATCATGTTTAAATGTTTTAGTGTGGCTGGCCACATATGCTCGGCAAAATCTATGACCGAAATGACTGCAAAGCCTATCGCTACTGCTCCGAGAGCAAGTACTATTCTGGACGCTGTCCTCATGGCCAAAATTTCGATCCCTTTGTAAGTTTATTGTCAAATCTTGAAACATTTGCTCTTAGAAAATTAAAAGAGTTTTGAACATACATCTCTGTATTTTCACAGAAACAAGCTTGCACTTCCGGATTCAAGTGTCTCCCTGCTTACCCCGTAACTCGCTCCCCCTCAACGACCCGAGCTCCGCCTCCACCACCCCCACCCCCGACTACAACGGTTTATTACACCACACCCACACCACCAACGACAATTTTTTACGACATAATCCCTGAACCCGAGACTACCACTACTACCACTACTACACCAGCTCCTGGTGGAATCCTGCCTCCAGAATACGGCGGTATTGTCGTTGACAACTACAATCCAGATCCAGATAGTGAAGATCAGGGCCATCGCAGAAGAAAGTCACTGAATAACTTTGATTCCCCTGATGATCTGGAAATAACTAACGTTTGTTATGCCGGCGTTCGCACTGCGGCTCATCCTCGCTACTGCGATAGGTTTATCGAATGTGATCAAACTGGTATTTTTGTCAAAAAGTACAGTGCAACAGCAACTTTTCATTTCCTTTACACTTCCAGTAAATATTTTCCTTATTTCCACAGATGCGGCCCTGGTACTGTCTTCCTGCCTCACCTCAAAGTTGTGAGTCTTACACAAAATTCCAAATTCCATGCCCGACCAAATTGTATTATTATCAATGTGTTTATAGTGTGGATGGCAAAAGGATTATGTTGAACCAGTTCCAAATCGCTGCGGCTCTTTCTACACCTGCGACCGTGGTTACAAAGTCGCCCGGCAATGCGGCTACAACTACGCCTTCGATTTCCAAACCAGATCCTGCAGCCAAAGGTACCGCTGCAGCGACTACTATTCCGCAAAGGATCAAGATCAAGACGTTGATGCTTGATTCCCTCTTTTTCTTTCCTTTTAAGCAAAAAAACCAATTCACGTCAAGTAGGTATGACTTTGATTTTGATTGTGCAGTAGGCACTCCCGAAATCGCATGTTTCTCATCAATCATCAATATTCTTCCAACTTGTACACCAAATACATTTTGTTGCATGCATGTCTATCCATAGAACCTTCACTCGTTTTGATTAAAAGAGCAAACAAACACCTTGCTTGTGTAGTAGGAGGCCTCATATGAACTTTTCTCATCATTCTTCACATCAATCCACCAGGTAGGTACAACAGGTCGGTGGACAAAGCCGAAACATCCAAGAATCAACAAGAAACTATATGTAATAGTGAGAGCAAACCCGGGTAAAATACAGAAAGGCGAAACACGACTCGATTCCATTGATTTACCCCCCACCAAGTCCATGGTCGATTCATCGGTATACCCGCTTTCTCTGCAATTTTGTAGCTGTGTATTGTATTCAGCGTCTTCAAACCTCGGTCCGCCGCTGCCTAGTGACCGATGGAACAACAGAAAAAGTGAAAGAGTACCGAAACTTTCTCCCGACGCCAGCCGGATCCCTATAATATATACGTAACCCGACCTGTGTTACGCTCCAGTCCCACAAAGACCATGACATTGATTAGCCGGTAAGGTATTTAAGTCATTACAAGAACCAAAAGTGACAATCCTTCTCTTGAGAATCATGAACAAGGCCAAAAAGCCCGAAGAGATCGACTCAAGCGCCCAAGGCAGGAATACCATTTCCAAGGTCATCACCGACGATAGCACCTGTAGAAGAATACCTTTGGAGCTCAGCGCGTCCAGTATTCAGAGCAACCTTGTTGTACTGTTCGATCCACGGGAACTTTGCGACAATCAACCAATTTCAGCCTCAATCGGCTACATCCACAAGGGAAGTTTTGTCATCAACCATGTTCAGGGAGACTACAACCGCAAGTTTGACCATTCCCTGGAATATACAGTCCAGTTGGCGGAACTGACCAGAAATTCTCATCCCACTCATCAGCCCCATAAGTTGTCCAAGGGTACTTTTATTTTACAGGTGAGTTCATTCCAGCTCCGACCATTTACTACAACAAACGAAAAAGCATAATTTTTAAAAATTCAATGTAGGCACGATGGCTAAACACATCCCATGGCCAAATCCTTCTTCTAGGTTCGGTCACGGGCGTGTACTTCTTTTCGGCCGATGGCCGGAAGCATATGGGGAAATACGACAATACTCTCGGAGTTACAGGCTACTCAAGAGCCGCTGCAGCTGTAGGAAACACAATTTTTGCAGGTTTGGAATTGTAAAAAGAATTATTTGTAACTTTCTGTCAGCAAAACAACAACTGACTTCATTGCTCTTACCGCAATACAGGGACTGATAGCGGCGACATGTTTTGCTTTGAGCACGACCACTTGAAAGGAGTCGTAACGTATCTCCACCAAAAGGAGAAACTGCACCTGAGCTCAATTCAAGACATGCACTCAAATGGAAGCGTCATGGCCTCCGGTGATGCCACCGGCAGTATTAAAATCATCAAACCGCAAGATTTTTCAGTTGTTTCGGACCTATTGGCAGTGTACGTTTTTTAGTTTAAGGCTCAATATCATAACTAACCAGCTTTGATTCTCTTCGATAACATAACTTGTATTTCTTCATTTTTTAATTACAGCGACGACTGCGTTACTGGTTGCATTCTGTCAGGAAACGTTGTGATCGGATCTTACTCCTCAGGCGTCGTCCGCATTTTCGATATCAAGTCAAAAGAACTGCAAGTATTAATCAAGGCCCATTCGCGCTGGATCGTTTCCCTCGATATCAACGCAAAGCAAAATTTGCTTCTCACCGTCTCCGAAGACAACACAGCTCGAACTTGGAAAATTCGCGATAAGCTCAATGACAAAGTATGCCAACGTTTACATCAACGTTTCAGATAGCCAATTTGTCGCATTTTTCTTGTTTCATGCTTCTTAAATTCTTTTGGAATTTACATGCAATATTTATACAAATTCTCAATTACTGCTGATATTTTTCACAGGATAAGAACGACGATGTCTCATCGCAGCCCAAGCTCGTCTCGTGCATTACGGTCAAAAATCAAGTTCTCGTGGGCGGAGCTTTCATCGACCAAGCGGGCAGTTTCTTTGCTCTGTCGTCTTACGCCGAAAAACAGCTTTTAATATGCCCAGTTTTAACATGAGACAATTGCAATTGACTCATAACTCTCATCAGTCTCGTTCTCGTTGTTGAGCATTCTTAGCATTTTTCGAGTCTATACATGTTGTGTACGCTGTTCTATACTTGTGGATTTGGATTGTCTGTATCGACAAATATATTACAAATCTGATACAAGATCACACTACAAGATCATCTTGGGGCAAGAGCATTTGCTTCATATCATGGATAACATATTACAAAAGCCAAATATATATAAAACTCACAAGAAAGTTGCCAGGCAGGTTTTTCGCAAACTCCTGATGATGACCTTTACGTACATATTGCATCTTCGGGGCACAATCAACAATCCAACATACTGAAAACACATCTTTTGCCAGTTTGGTCTTGAGAATCTGAGAATCTTTCGAGTCTGGACCTCTGTCATATACTTGAAACTTGGAGCCATCATTTCATCCCATAACCTTGAACAAGAGAAGTTAACAACAAAAGGCAAAAGGTGCCAAAACATCGCCGGTCAGTTTGCTGTTCGCTTGGACAAAAGCTGCAAAGGAAATGGGGCGCTCAATTTTTTCTAATTGCAGCAGGTGACATTTAAAGACATATTGCTGTCAAATCCTGCCTTGTGATTCACATACCTTGCAAATGTAAGTTGCTTCAACAACATCAGCGGAAAAGGCATCAAATTTCTATAGCATTCAATAATACGATAGCTCCTCCTCCTACGACTAGCTTTGAAGATGTTCTCAACGCTGCTGCTGGCGGAGGAATTTCTAGCGACATTTAATTTGCCTAGGCTTCTAAATTATCCCAGCAAATCGTCTCTAGTAGCTTTTGCTCCACTAGCAAACACCACTAGCGTGATCTAATATGAGAAACACGTACTATTAAAGTCTTGCTCTTTTTCCCACCACTCCATACCGGCTCTATTACGTATGTACAATTGATGGGTGTCTAGACGAGAGCTATCGGTCGAAACTCGTGTGCTGTTCCATGCCGGCAGCGCTTCTAAACGTTACGACAGTTCCAAGTGTGGTGTCCGCGAGAGCACAAGTTCCCTCCAAAAGTTTTTTTTGATATTTTTTAAGCTTTAATTCTTTGAAAAAGTTGATTTTTGTGACATTAACAAGTTCCACATCCATGACTGCAGATATGGTATCAACCAAGTCCGGCAAAAAGGTTTCAATTGACGTGCCAACTCCTCCACTCCCTCCCGCAATGCTCGGCGAAGAAGCGAATCTCGGTCTTGTGTGTAAGTAGATGACGGAATTTTTGGTTATGCAATTACTATTGGCTAGAATTTTAGATTCACTTGGAAATATATATTTCTTCCATTTTAGGCATCGACCTTGGCGCCAGCACCAAAAATGAAGAGTCTTGGCTCACTGAAGGCGACGACGATGAGGTGACTCACGTGCTTCAGTTGCATCAGGTACGTAGTAGAGCTTGTTTGATTCGCGCTGCACTTGGGTCAAGGATCAAGGCTAATATTTATCATGTGTCCAAATGATGTCGTAGATTGCTGTTGGTAAAGATACTGCCAAGGGAGAAGAACAGATCATTGAAGCTGAATTCGCTATTTCTGGAACCAAGAAGGCCGTGACTCCAATCGCTTTCTTGACCCGAGGCCAATGCAACTTGTTGCAGACCGACATCCGTTTGCCCGCTGGCACTGTCTTCCGCCTTGTTGAGGGCAAAGGGCCCGTTCATATCCTTGGCTCTCATGTTGTCTGTAAGTGGGATTATGTCTCTTTGAATTGGAATGAATTTTGGAAGAGTTAATAACGGTAATGTTTCGATACTAGCTCCAACACCTGAGGAAGACGTCATTGAATCCGATATGGAGGACGAAGACGATGAAGACGATATGCCTGTCGCCGAAGAGGATGAGGTAAACGGTAGCCATTACACATGAATTTCTAAACAGTTTCAAGCCAAATCTTACAAGTTGAAGACTAATTGTCTGTGGTTTTTCGCAGAAAGTAAGCAGTAAGAAGCGCAAGGCGTCTGGAGAAGGGGAGAATGATTCCAAGAAGATTAAGAATGTAAGTGTATAATTGCAATATTGGAAGCACCATATATTTAATCAGAATGCGAATTAAATTCTAATGGGGCTTTTCATTTTAAGGGAGCAAGTTCTGGAGATGAAACTGTACCGGAAGAAGCTGCGTGAATTATGAAACTAACTGGAACTTGTATATTATAACGCAAGTCTATAACTCAAAGCTACTCCAGCTCGCCGTAAACTATTTCCTTTTCGTTATTCACTATTTATTTGTCATGATTGAGACTATTTTGGACTACTTGACAGTGATGGGATTTTGAATGTCAGGTTTCTTTATTGTTGAGTGAATAAATTCGTGCATGAATTACAACCCTGGCATGGATTTCTCAAAAGACCGTTAGCGGATGGTGTTCCTAGTTTTCCCGATTTTCTCTACTTCGCATTCAACAACGTCTCCTGGCTATTGAATCAACAGTTTAGCATTAAACTTTCATTGCATTTGGTAGCTACGAACGATAGACTGTATTTTAGCTAATTTTACCTTCAACAACAATGGAGGTTTGCGCATGAAACCGACTCCAGGGGGCGTTCCAGTCAGAACGACATCACCAGGCAGCAGAGGAAAGAACCTGGAAAGTCGAATAGTAAGCTCATGAATAAATTCTATCATCAGGTCTTGCAGGTTGAAGTATACAACTTACTTGGATACGAACGATACCACTGCAGCTACAGAATGTACCATTTGGGCAGTATTGCTGTTCTGAACAACTTGGCCGTTCAAGATGCACCTGTAAAGTAGATTACCGGCTTGAGCTGGAATACTCACGCTTATGTATCATGAAAGTTAAATTTTGAAACTGACTTGACGTTGAGCTGTTGTGGGTTCCCAATTTCATCAGCGGTCACGAGCTCAGGTCCAAGTGGACAGAAGGCGTCCATCGTTTTCCCTAACAGCCACTGGCCTCCGTTCTTCCTTAGCTGCCAGTCCCGGGCACTTACGTCGTTGGCGGCCGTGTAACCAAAGACGTAGTTCAGAGCGTCTTCTTTTGAAACATTCCGACAGTATTTTCCAATCACGAATGCAAGTTCGACTTCATAGTCCAACTCCTGCAAACAAGAGCGTTAAAAATATCTGGGGTTACAAAAGTGTTGATTTGTAGCTAACTTGCCTCAGTAACTGATGGAAACGGAATATCATCGTATGGTCCAGCGATGCTGCTGGGAAACTTGTTGAAGATGACAGGCTCAACTGGAATTGGCATGTTAGTTTCTTCGCAATGGTCCTTGTAGTTCAAGCCGACGCAAAGAACCTTGTCTGGCCTCGTAATAGGCGATCTGATGTCGACAGAATCCAATGGCAGTCTCGAGACATTTCCATTGCCACTCAGATGTCTAAGAATAGATTCAAAAATTTAGTAATTTTGGAGTGTCAAAAGCATGAAACGTATTTCGGAACTACATTACCCCTCAATTTTGGAAACAAGATTTTCGCTTCCACCTTCCAAGAGTTTCTTGAGACATCCGTTCTCAAGCCCTGGAAACTGGCTAACGGGAATTATATCAGCCCCATCTCGAATACCTACGTAAATCTTACTCGAGTTTCCCCGGAGGAAGTATTGAACAAATCTCATCGTTGCTGAATCAGTTTAAGACAATGACGACAACACACTAAACTTGCTTGGGCACGTCTACTGAACTTTTGTACTCTTGTATCCAGAACTTTCCAGGAGCAGATGCACATGCGACCTTGGCCGCGACCCAGCTGTCGGCTGTTATTATCTGCTACAAATTGACCGCCAAAAGAGAGGATAACTATGCCTAAAACAGCTTGGATTAGATGATAACGTTACTAGCTGGATCTTGCGCAGTGGTCAGTCATCAAGGTTGAAAGATTGTCATCAGGAGCCTGCTATCCTCAGGACTTCTTTACCGCGTCTATCCAATAGCTGCCTGTAAGGCTTTCATCAGATGCCGTTAGTCCTTAATTATCTCTTCAAGTATAACGGTGACCCGAAGGTCTTGGCCAGCGCTTTGACTATTAGTTCAAATTTATTTGGTTGTAATACAGCTACCCTGATCTTAAAGTAGCCAAATATCGGATTTGATACAACAAATGTCTCTGCTGTAAACAAAGGAATAAAAGTGCCGAATCACATTCATATTACAACTATTTAACAGACTCTACACAAACTAGAACAGGTCTACTAACTTAACCACATTATGCTTTTGCTGGGGCCGCCTTCTTGGGTTTCAGGTAAAAGTAGAGCCCGATTAGAGCAATTCCAGCATAGGTTGCCTTTGCCACCTGGAAGTAAACACAAACGCGTCGTTAATACAGACCAGATTATCAGTTTACAGTTTTCCAAGGCTGAAAAATGCTTTTCAAATAGATCAACTTACATTAGCTCTACCGGTCATGGTAATCGAGTTAAAGTGCTTGGACAAACCCTTAAGGTTGGCTGCCTCTGGAGGATCACCGGCCATGTCGACTAAAAAATAAAAAATAAAAATCATTAAGAGCTGCTTCAGGTTTTAAAACTAAACAACGTGTTCGAATTATTTTTCCCCAGCTGCGTCATTCAGAACTAATTTTTAGTCCAAACTTTAAATGCGTAGAATCGATAAGCTATACCCATTCCCCATTCCTTCGTGTAAAACATCAAGTTTTAATAGCTTTGATAGATCACATATCATAATTGAAGCTACATTCAACCCCTTGATTTAGAAAAGACCAGCATTTCTTGCAGAGCTAATTTGCTCGAGTCAAACATTTGGAACTTGAATATACACCTGAAAAGACGCCTAGAATTTTGGTTCGAAGAAATCTTTTAACTGACCCCTCCTTTGTATTCAAAGAATGCTGTGCAATTTTGGAAATAATTTGAAACCGATTTCGGGTCTGAAATATTCCATGTAATTTGAACATTAGGCTTAATGGAGCAATGAGAATCACGCAATGTAACTTACTTGATTACTTGTGGTATTTAAACCGAATTAAAAGGATTTATGTTGACTTTGAAGAAAGAATTCTCCTTGGCTTCCAGAGCTCACCTGATTTTGTCTTTCAAAGCACAAGACTTGCACCACATTCAAACTTTCCCGCACTCAGGGTGCTGCCGCACAGATGACCGCAGGACGTGCTGATTTGCAGCGCGGTAAAATCATGTGCAAGTGTTTGTAAACATTGCAAAATTTCAATCCGTACGTTGTACCCAGTTCTAAAAGCTGGAACCGCTTAAAGGTGTTGACAGTTAGCTGTAAAATACGCTGTGTGTTTGAATGATTGTTCGAAGATCAAGCCTTGCTTTGTTATTATTTAAGCGAGCTACTCTCAAAATGGCCGCCAGCAGTAACGTTTGCACAAGTACCGGAAGAATTAACAACCCACCATTGGAGGTTCCTCATAATCTGACAGATGAATCTATCGGAAATATGTTTCGACCTGTCTTTGGCACAACGAAATTCGTTCTGATTGACTTGAGTGGCACATTACATATTGAAGACACTGCAACTCCAAACGCTGTTGGTGCTTTACAAGAGTGAGTGAAAAGAACAAATGTACAAAAACAAGATTATTTTCTCATATATAAAGCATTGGCTGACTTAAGTTCTCCTTATATACTACAGGTTACGGAAGACGGGAGTCAAAGTACGCTTTGTGACGAATACTACGAAAGAATCTAAAAATCGGTTGTTCAGTCGGCTAAAAAAGCTCGGGTTTCAAGTCAGTGAGGATGAGATTTTTACGTCACTATTAGCAGCTAGGAAGAAGATCCATGAAATGGGTGGGTTGCAGTACTCAGTTTTGGGTTTTGAGGCCAGTTTGTAGTGTCAGTTTGCTTAATTTTGTTTTCTTTTTGCAGATCTGAGACCCCATTTCATGGTTGAGGAAGAAGCCATGGAAGATTTCCGGGATCTGCGGACACAAGATCCCGATTCCGTTGTCGTTGGTCTTTCTCCTACTAGTTTTTGCTACGAGGGAATGAACAAAGCTTTTGAGGGAGCTCAGCTGCCTGAACGAGCCTTAGGGTTTTGTTGGAATACATGCTTAAATCCAAGCTTTTTGAAAATCTGTCTTTGCAGTGTACTGAGACGTGGAGGGACCTTAATCGCTATCCATAAAGGCAAATATTTCAAAACGAGTCGGGGCCTTTGCCTTGGTCCTGGACCGTTTGTAGCTGCTTTGGAGTACGCTACCGGGAAGCAAGCCATAATCGTAGGGAAGCCGGATGCTCAGTTTTTCAAATCGGCAGTTGATGATCCTGAAATTGTTCCTGAAGACGTTGTTATGATCGGCGATGTGAGTAATTTTTCGAAATGCGTTTTGTTGATGTAAAGGTACATATCTGTTTATCTTGTAGGACGTCGAGGATGATATTTTTGGGGCAATGGCAACAGGTTTTCGAGGAGTGCTTGTGAAAACTGGGAAGTATCAGTCACAAGACGAGTATCGAAGCTCGTCAAAAAGTCCGACATTAGTGACAGAGACCTTTGCTGATGCAGTCCGCGTTATTCGGTGTTCATTGGAGTCAAACGGAGAAAAAAGCTAGTCGTAACTATTTCATAAATTATTTTAGTTTACTTCTTGATGGCATGATGGGTTTACATTGAGTGCTGTGATGTATTAATATATGACATATATTATTCCGCATCAGCATACCATAAGGAATGTAGTCATTTCTTTCTTCATGGCTATACCTACACCTAATAAACCTCCACTTGCTATGTTCCAAATTTCAGGTGTAGGAGAGTGAATTGTAGCTGGGTAAAAACTTTAATTAACTGGGTACATTATAACGGAAAATCTATCCTCTCGTGATATACAGCGTCGATACTGATACGGGACGGCCAAATCCTGGCTTGAATTCAACATAAATCGAACGATTATGCTAAATATGAATATCATTTGGGGCTTCGGCACACTTCTTGAGTAATTACGTTCATCTTAATCTTCCTCACTGCACTTCTTCTATCGATTTTTAAACTCTGCGCCCCGCCCATCCCGGTTTCATAGTTCTATATACTCTCAGACATCTTTACGGCCGTAATTAGTACCTTAGCTCCTGTAGCAGTTTAGGTTACACACGTTTACAGCTTATATCACAAGTTTAAATCATCAGTGCAATTTGCTCGACTGTACAGACTCATTTGGGGAATACCAATTCCTCCAAAAGCAGAGCCTCAAATAGTTTGTTCACCAGGAACCTTTTCTGACAAATACAAATACTGGTCGTGCAAAAGCAAGCACGTTCGAATACAATCAGCTCACAGTTTAAACCAGTCTGTCCTATCGAGCATTCACAGTAATAACATTTGCTAGTGACTAAATTACGAGATCATATTTTTCTTAAGTTCTAAATGCATGCACAGGTTTATATCTGTATTTCATCAAGGGCACTGGGCACTTCGTGTTCTGTTAAAGTAGATGTCAGCGTAAAATTACGATTCTTACAAAATCACAGGATTGCTACATACAATACTATCAATACCCCACGGGGAATGGTAGTAGTTCAAAAAGCACGTTTCGGACGTGGTTGATTGTACCTTGACATTATTCGCACCAAGTTACTATGAACAGTCACTCGAACTGACGGTTGCATTACTAACTCTCCGTCACAATTCCAAACACTGTGACCTTTTTCCAACTTTTTTGGTTCACAACTACATCCATTTAACGATAATGCGCTTCCGCCATCCATGAGAGGTCCATCAGTGATTCGTTCTTGCTTTGACCCAGCAGAGCAAGGTTGTACAGGTGTAAAAGTGAATTCCTCAACTCTGTAGCGTTCAACAAATGGTAGTGCAAACTGCGGAAACCATAAAATATGTATTAGCACAAAGTAAATTACACTGCCACTGCCGCCCTTTCCCTTTAGTTGTTTGATTGAGTGCTCACCGAAGCTCTGCTATCACCGGCAATTTTGAGCAGGTATCTCAAATGACTGAGCCTTGAGGCTTTCTTGACCAGAATGAGATCCAACATACCATCCGACAAATGAGCATAAGGAGCCATGCCGTTTGGCGACATCGCACACTTGCAGCTGATGTTTGCCCCCGAAATGCCAATAAAGTTTCCTTCTACACGGCGCCATTCCGTATTCTTGGGTTGCTCAGCTCTGTTTAGACATTCATTGCAGCCATCGCCGGCGGCGCAAGTTGATGGAGGACTTTTCAAATCATCCAGACTAATTTTCATATCAATGCTTCCTTGGTACGTTCTATGTTTCATGAATTTGCTGAACCCTGTTGAGACGAAAAACGAGGTTTTGAAATGAGTGATTCGTCTACTGAATCAAGCAAGAACATTCCGCTCAATCAGTGACATACCAGCCCAGTCATAGCGTTTTGGGCCCATCCATCGCAAATCTTCTGAGTATAGCAAAGTATCAGCCAAATGACCGTATGACATCTGGCCAACCACAAATCGTGCAACTCCTTGATTATTCTGAATTGCCGCGACATCCAGCGGTACAGAACCACCCAGAACAAGGTGAATCGCTGCAGTTGTGACGTCCCCAGTTCCATGCAATGTCACTGCCAATGCATTACTGGATCCAGCTGGAATCACCCCGACCGGAATTGGTGAAGCACTCAACTGGAGGTTTTCAACAGGCATGCCCGGGGGATGTACTACGCCTCGCATCAGCAAACCAGTCACCTATAAAATTTAGCACATTCTGCATCAGCTTCATAGGATTCAACTTGTCAGATTTTAGAACACAACTTACAACTTCACACATAGTTCCGTCCCCACCAACTGCCACAACAACATCGTATTCCCTCAGTTTCTCTTCCGTCATTCCCAAGAGCGTGTCCGCGGCATGATTCCTTCTTTGAGTATGTATCGTAGTCCATTTTACGTTACTTAATTCAAGAATCGGTTTCACCTTGTTTTCAAAAATCTTCAAAGCTTTTCTTTTTCCTCCAAAAGGATTTACAAAGAACAGCAAATTCCTCGGCCGAGAACTTAGATCTGCAAATAGTCAGTTTTACTGTAAACATAAATCACACACGATTCATTAGGCAATGCAATGTTATTATTACCATCAATACAGTTTTCGAGCCCCTTCAGCCATTGATTGAGCACAGGGAGTTCAGAGTGGTGAAAGTAAACGCTTTTTGGCCTCCATTTCCCGCTGTCCTGTTTTTCTTGAGCAAAGCAAATCACAATGTGGTCGGTGTATTTATCATTTCCACCAACTACACAACATCCAGGCGTCAGTTTGTTCTGGTTAACGTCACTTCTTTTTGGTAATAGCTTCACGTGCAAGATGTCCCGAATTTTCAGTGTTACCAGTTCCGATATATTTTCATTTCCTAAATCAAACAAACAACATTTTAAGCACTTTAACGTCAACAATATTCATTTCATGTACAGCTTGAACGCCTGAGCTTACTATCGGTCCGAGGGCACCACGTAATTTGGTGTTTGTAGAGCGTCACAGAGTGCTCTTGACCATTGATTTCGAACACATCGGTCTCCAAAGGTTGACTCGGGGACGTCATTTTCATCTACTATGTACAGAACGCTGCGAACGTTCAAGTCAACTTATGACATCCTTCCTCTGTTTTCTCCAGACTAGAATTATTTCATCGACGCCAACTTCAGGCTTCACCTAGAAGAGAGAAAATAAATTCTTGTTAGCCCTATGTAAACCTTGCCATATTTTTAAAGTAACCCTAGAGTTTAGTCATCAGTCTCGCTGACTAACCAGTCAAAATCGGCTGGATAAAACTTTCACCGGATGCCTCTGCCTACTGGTTGCGCAAAGTGTTTACAGTTTACGTCAACAAAACAGTTCCTGCTTGCTTACGTAAATACCACTTCTGTGATACTGAAATACCTAGCCAAACATATACAGAAATACAGCTAAATCCCACACGGGCGGTCAAAAATGTCTCTAATTGCACCTTGTGCAATATTGTTGAATTAATCCACCTGTTTGTTTGTGATTGTTCACGAGAATAGCTTTTCAGATAAAAATTCAGATTGCATCTTACAATCAGCCGAAAATAGCCAGTAAAGCAAACAGTCACTACTTTTACTCATTATCCGTGCAATTCATTATTATTATCAGTCAGTCTCCAAACAAACTCTCGCCACCGCACCAATCCTACTGATGTCACATTTATAGCCCACACGCCCACGGAAAAATTTAACTGACGACTTGCAATGTAAACCACCAATTTTCAACTCTTTAAACTCACATATTTACCGTGGACAGCTCATTATTTTTTTATCTCGTGATGCCGGCAAACTGACTGACATTACTGCTTACGCCAATGATCGTCAACCTAATTATGATAATCAAGTGATGAAAACAGGTGAGTGAGCTATTGTATACATTCACAATCTCCTGCCTGCTGACCTTTTAAATTTTGCATGGAGGCAAGTCCAGTGTAAATTTCAATTGCGTAAAAAGAGCAAGGCTTTGTTCAACTTCCGGTTCATTCTGACTCCGTACCCTGCCCTAATATTGCTTCTGGTCTTTTATAATATTTAGCTCGAGAAAATATCAGAGCAAGATAAATTATTCCATGGATATATTCAGTAGTCAAAAGACCTTGAATTCTAAAATTGAGCTGCTTAAACACGTCGGAAGTTGACTACCTGCATGTTTCGCTAAACCTCTCAGTTGCTCCAGATTAAATTAATCTTGAAAGAATACCCCGTCTCAGCAGCATTGCCGTCACAGTTTTTTGTTTTTTCCTCATCAACCCATTTTCCAATAACTATTAACGAAAAGGTTGAATCTAGTGTAGGGTAAATATCACATGACTTCAAGCTCTTATTTTCGTGAGATATTTACAGATGGTAGCCTCAGCATTCATGAAACTTATACTAATCCTCTTTTGTCGGGATTGGGACCAAAATCAATTTATGACCTTCATTGTGTATATAATGTACCATTGAATTTATTAATAGTGTTTTTTTCCAGCCTTGTCAACCTCTCTCAATTCTACTGAATTCTAAAGAAATTCCAGCAGATTCCTCGTGAGTACAACGAGGCGCCAAATTCTCCAGAACGCCGCTTATCCCGCTGGACAAAAAGAACTTAGAAAAGGTACAGCAAATGGAGAATTTCCTCCTGGTAGACCAACCAATTATACCATCGTCGAACGGATTCTATCCAAGCTCAACTTGTGTAAATAGTTTATGACCCACTCGATGCAATTCTTCATCAAACTAACGCAATCCACCTCGCTTATGTAACGCTCCTCAGACCATCTCGACGCTTCAAGTGGTTGAAGAAGCATTGCGAGTTTATGCAATCGATCCATAGAAAGTATAAGCGAAACTTTCGACCAACTCACAGGGAATGGGTCTGGTCAGTATGAGCCAGATACAGGTAATCGAAATCGCGGGGGTGTCATAAAAAGTCCCCATTGCGAGCAAGTAATGTTTGCCAATTCTCTGCTGTGAGTTTGGTCGCTCAATGGCTCAATTATCCATTGCACATGGTTCAACACTCAAGAACGTTATGCATAAATTGCACAGACCGATCACAAGTACGGTTCAAGCAAAGCAAATATTGGACTCGAATAAACTTCAAATACATGTACAGTGATAATTCGAATTAGTGGTACCACTAATCAGTGGTAAACTCGGAATAGTGGTGAAAAAAATTGGCCCCGGCGCAAATAGTGGCATTAATACTGTTGTTCGGAATAGGGGTAAACTCGAAATAGTGGTAATTTTTTCGATCCCCGTCGAAAACCACTAATTCGAGTTTTCACTGTATTAACGTCCAGTTCAGACCCGATCCATGGATTCTTCAAGAGACAATATATGTATATATTGACCTGCGCTGCGCTGTTCTTCACTTGGCTGGGAATCATTTGGAAGAATCATACATGTACATACATTATTCTTGCTCAAAACCTTTCATTTTCCATCAAATTACCCCCACATTGCGAAATTTCTCTCTTCTACATACATACACGCCGCTACACCTGTTCTCACAACATTTTTCATTGTTGCACCAGCGGCCACTTGATAACTTGAACGCCTCGTCTATGCATGCAACTGACTGCAAACCAACTTTGACGACGATTGCAACAACAACTTTTGTTGGGAAATTGACATTAAATTACAGTGGCTGCCACACAACCATATACTTGTCATGACACCAACTTTACTTTTGACTTTTTCAAACAAGCACAAGCACACCTTGAAACGGCTTGCCATTTTGCCATTATGAAATCTGCCACTTGGTTTGTTAACTTACTTGGTTAACCTAGCGTAAGATATTTGTAATCAAGCGCACAGGGCAAATACATGGTGCAGTTGTTCTAATCGCGAAAAAATGTCCCTTGAACAATCAGCCTTTGATAAGGTTAAAGATGGTCAGAGAACAGCTGCTCTAGCTGCTAAAAATACCGCAAACTGACCATTGGCAACACCACCTTGAATCAATGCAATGCCCGGCTGCTATCGTCATCCGCTCCGAAAGTACGTCACCGAATCAAATGCATCCCACAAACGTCCCCAGGTGTTCCACAAGACGGGCGGAAGTGCGGTGGTGACCAAATTCACTCGATTGATTCTATGAATAGATTTTAACCAAAGCACATGCTATTCACATACATAAACCTCTAAAAATTAACATCAATTAGTCGTGCTCTTGCATCCAAAACAAGTTAATATTTCCCCTGAATTCCCTGTTTTGATGGTTATAAACGTCAAGGTCAATTCCGCTAGAACATAAAGTAATAGCCAACTGCCGCCGTATAGTCGTATAGTTTAAGTGTATGTGTACGACGCTATAGTTGATTCCCATATGCCAAACTAACTCTCACTCCAGCGTCATAAAAGTCCATTGGATTCAGCCTTTTTGGACTGCCAAAGACAACTCTTCTTAAACCCAGTTACCTCCTGTTCAGCTACTTTTTTAAGAAATTCAAGCTCAATGAAACAGCGGAACTCACCTTTAATCACCTCATACAGTGCTCAATCAGACATTTCTTATCGCTTATTAGCACCTTCAGATTTCAAAGCGCAATCCTGATTTCGAACCCGCTGGTTCTAACGATTTCCAGGTCGTTCCGTCCCAGTTTTTTCGACTCTTATACTGTATCACAACCACCAACAACTTTATATCACAACAATTTCGTTGGTTGTTCTTGCCATGAAAAGCAGCTCACGTCAGCAACGTCACTAACTTGACAATTATGTACGTATCACCCGACTTCCGGAACTTGAGGTTAAGAAAACCGTTCAAACGACTTGATAGGGAGAAGAACACGGAAAACAAGCTTCAAGTATTCAACCACTAGACAAACACAAGAAAATTCTTGTCAAATTCCTAATTGCTCTCCTTTCTAATGTGTATCGAAAAACGTCAACGTTCAAATCGAAACCGCACTAACGCTAATAAACAAGAATTGAAATGTCAATATTCAGCGCGCTAGAATTGTGTGAGCTTTGCTGAATGGGATCAAGACGAGAACTTTTCGGCCGTCCGTCAAGCCGTAATGCGTAACACTGCCTCCAATTCAAAACAATCAACACAAGACTACATGGGCTCCGCTCCTCACTCACGCTTTCTTCCTCTCATTTTCTCCTCCCTTTCATATATCCTTCGCTCTCTCTTTCTATTTCCGCACTCCTCTCCAAACAAATTCGCAACATTGCCAAAATTATTACGCACGCTTTATGCAGGTACATGGGCACAGTTATGGCATCGCAGCCAAAGACAAAGGCTTCAACAACAACAACAACATTATTCAGAGCCAATTAGCACCAGACATACGTTATACATACCTTTTGCTCTGTAAAATTCTTCACGACCTGAAACGACAAAGGCTAAATTTCTGTAACCTGACATTAAGAACCATGAACTTGCATCATGTGTTAAACTGCAAGCGGCTGCCTTTCGGTACTTGAAGCTCGAGATTAAGTATTCCGAGAGCTACTTTTCACTTGTCCCCCATCAGACAGGTTTTCTCTCAAATCAACATTTTTCAGGTGCCAAAGCAGCATTTAATCTACTGTAAAGTACGTAGCAAGCGTGTGTGTACAAGAAAAAAAGGCTTAATTGGGGATAGCCCATCCACGTCAAAGGGAAAAAGAAATACCAGAAATGGCTGAAACAACTTTTTATGGCAATCTCTTTAGTTTATTTGTCAGCCGGCAACTACCGCCGTTAAAACAGTCTGTTCTTATAGCACTACTCAACAAATGCTTGTAACAACAACAATCATCAACTTAACCTAGTCTATGTACTTACAGGTAATCAACAATTAACAAGGATGTATCGAACAACTAATAGCCAACTTTTACATATATATCTGTAATATCTCAGCAATTTTCAACTCTTGTTTTCCATTCCTTTTTGGCAATCACAAATAGATAAGCTGTCAAATTCCTATTCTAACGCGCTATTATCTTTTACAACCTAAATATAAATATATCTCTTGAATTACAAAAGTACATTAGGTCTAAATAGATATAATTCAGCTCATGGACAGACATTGTTTCGATAAGGCAACTTTCAAGTACCCAACTTTGGCAATATGTCTATTACTACAAAAGTTCGTTTGACACAGATATGTAAATGCACAAAAACGAACTGGGACTAAGGCTTTATAAATACATTTTTTCAGCAAAAGGTTCGTTGTACAAGATTCGGCATAGTTGAAGTGTAACAACAGATGCTCGAACAAAGAGCAAATGGTCAGGAGGGGGAAACTTGAGAGAAAACACAAGATTATGAAAATGAAGCTAGGTGAAATTACGTTGGTATTGCCAAGCTTCTTTGCACGACTATTTAACAGATTTCTGCACAGCCTAACATACGTTGTTTAGAAGCTAAATATAGGAGTGGAAGGAAAACGCGGCTGGGGTTCTGACGTACAATATGCGGTGGTATCTGAAAGACAAACTTCTAGAAGCTATTTATACTACCTGGGCCATTCGGAATAATGTACGTTAGATACTTTACAATACTCTTTTTTGAACACTGTTGGAGTTTGCTGGCTGGACATGTTAAATACTGGGAGCTAATGAAAATCAATTACAACTAAGCTACATTTAAAGGTCAAAGTCTGAAAGATAAAACATTGAGCGAGCTATACATTTCTGTAAGAAGAATGACAACGTCCAGTCCAAGGGTCACTCGAACGTTGCTCAGGGCGGCATAAGAATGCAGCGAAGATACGAAAAAATGTCTTCGCGCTATTATAAAAACTAACCTATTGTACTATAATTGCTATGACTGAGGAGCGAAAGATATTTGTTGATCTCTATACATCGGTGAATTTTGTCCGATAAACTGGGGGTCATTATTGCTTGAGATTGACTGCTCTTCTTCTTGACCGTTACTGCTTCCAAAGATGCCGCCTGCAAATGATGGTTCCAGGTTAATTTCGGAGAAACGGCGTTCCCTAATGGCATTACCGATGTACGTACCTGACGACAAATTGGGGAGATGACTTAAATACGGGAACGGCACTGATCCTCTTCGAAGCAGCAGCCGTACTGCATGGGCTCCAGATTTTATAATGTGGATAGCTTCTGCATGTGTCATTCCTTGAGTGTTGCATCCATTTATTTCAAGAATTTGATCTCCGACCTGTAATTTTTATCAAGGTGAGAACCAAGGCGGAACTGGCAACTGTATTGTATGTTCAGTTATTGATATGGACATACCTGCATTCTTCCATCAAGTGTCGCAGGACCATCCTCAGCCAGTCTCAGAACAAAAAGCGGCATATTTTGGAATTCTTTACCTCCACGGATCGAAAACCCGAATCCTCGAGCCCCACGCTGCAGTTGTACCGCATATATTTCAGGCGAATCCGGGGTAAAACCACCACTGAAACATTCAATAAATTAACATTCATTCAATGATTTTGTCCAAGTGTTTGATGAGTCTTCACAAGCAACTTACTTTGGTACAAACTGAATCGGATGGCTCTCAGGTGAGATAAAAGCCGTTCCCATGTCGTAACCATGAGTGTCTTTTAAGGATAACGTTTCCAAGTCATTCAAAGTCATGCTCGTCACGGTTGGAGAAATGTGAGATGGTTGCTGAATCGAGTTTGAAATGGGACTTTGAGGTGCGAAATTGTTCGACACGACACTGAGGGTCAAAGTAAACCCTGAATCTTTAATCAGCTGTACCACTTGACTGTGATGTAACTGAGAAATGTCTATTTGATTCACAGCTAAGATTCTGTCACCCACGTGGAGGTGTCCGCACTTATCTGCGGGGCTACCTTCAACAATCCTCCCTGTAAAAAACAAACTTTATAGCCTTCTGAAAAAAGTGGAATCCTCATTTTGCATAAAAATCTTACCAATAGTTGCTCCCGCTCTTGACGCACTCGAAATTATAACGAAACCAAAACCTTCCGATGGTTGCCTACGCAAAGTTACATGGACTGGAAGAGTTTGAGAAGGCGAGTGATTCGCCGAACTCAGAGCTTCATTCCCAATGATGGCAGGGCCGTAAATAGGTCGTCGAATTATTAACCGAACACGGCCTAATGAAGCTGACCTAGCCATCAACTGCACAACGGAATGGTGTGATGCTCCAGCAACTGATATGCCATCAACAGCAACTATTTGATCGTTTGTTTGCAGACGTCCATCAAGCGCAGCTGCTCCGCGGGGCACAATATGACCCACAGAAACCTGAGAGCCTTCTTCAGTTCCACCAACAATTCGGAAACCAAAACCTTCTTGACGTCGTTGGAGATCAACTGTCATTTCAACCCAATCTCTGCACCAACAAAGTCAAGTAAATTATTTCCGATTTACATCTTCCAAAGCTTAATTTTGCCCAACCACAAACCTTATATATGACATGGAGTTTATATCTGTTCCCATGTGGGTATCAGCTGCACTCATTGCCACCGAGCTGGTTGAATACCGGTCCGACAGCAGTGGGTGTGTATAAGGAATTGCTGATGGAGTAGTGTTGTGAAGATCCCCGTTAAAATAGTTTCCATTGATTTGACCGTACGAGTCCAATAATGGCGTTTTTGGCCTCTCTGGAAGCGTATCCCTAACTTTCGGTCTGCTTCGCCCCAATTCCGCTGTTGGAGTTTTACTTCGTGGGGATAGGAATGGACGGCTTTGGTTCATACGGGAGTCAGAATAATTGTTCATTTGACCTGCAATTAAGGAAAAGGTGGCATAAAATTAACTGATAAAAATGCAAAAATTCGCGTGTCACAAGCTCGTACCACCGTGGAAGTTTGGATAGTTTGGTGATCCTTTGAACCCAAATGAAGCTGGAGAAGTGTTTCTTTGTATCGTCAGTGTTGCTTCTCGTCCGAGTGGGAAATCTTTAAGCACTTGCACAACTTGAGTATGACTTAGTCCTCGTAGGTCAATGTCGTTTATCGCAATCAGCCGGTCTCCTTCTTCAAGTCCTCCACAGTGCGTCGAATCCAGTACTTTTTTAACCTGTAAAGAAACAATCAAATATAAATATGCTGTACGTGCTTTTCAGAATCTCTTGCTGTTTTCACCTACCTTTTGGCCAGCAACACTGTCAGCTATAGTAAAACCAAATCCAGCGGATCCTTTAATTATTCCAACAGTCAGGTGGATTGCTTGCTCTACAACTGAAAACTTTTTGTCTAGTTGGACATGCCCAGGCGCATCTAGCAGTAAGTCTACGCTGGCAGGCCTGCCGCCCATAGGTCGGCCGTTGTTCTCTCGTTCTGCAGATAATTCAGGTAGAGAGTGGGCAGAATGAGCTACACTGTCTGGTGATGAAGGTCTTCCAGTCCATTCCCGTTGCCTTGGAAAGCTACAGATGAAGAAAGGTTGACTAAATGTGCTCCATATTAATCATAACTAGTGCTGATTGACATTGAAAGTATAGACTTACCCGTGATTTTCTTGTGAAGAGTCGGGAGCAACAGCTACTGTTGTTACAATTTCAGTGTTCGGATCAGCTGGGTCAAAAGGCAGTGGGTAACCTCTACACACTTCCAGATGTACTTCTTCTCCAGGTGCGATGCCTTGGAAAATGGAAACCATCTCTTGATGAGTGAATCCCAAGACACATTGATCATTAACCATAACCAAAACATCGCCAGTATTTAATTTTCCGTCTATCCAAGCAGGACCATCCATAACAACAGATCTGAAATTCAACCAATTTGATTACATTGCTGCTGCTGCTAGCAATATTAAGCTGAAGCATTCTACCAAGAAAATGCTACTTACTTTATCTGGAGAAACTCATCCAATCCATCGTCATCGTCGCCACCAACAATCGTGAAGCCCAAACCTCGAGGTGATTTGATCAAAACTGACCGGAGTCGCTCTCCAACCAGCTCTGCTGGATTACGCGTGAAGAAACGAACTCCTGTGCGCTCAACGCTCTTCATCCGCACACTGTTATTCGACATATTTGTTGGCACTTGACTCAAACTCACTGCACTGGGGTTTTGTTGGTCTAAAAACTCTAAAGATTTCCCTCTTGGTAATCTAACTTGACTTGCTGAGGGTGGTGGGTGACTTAAACTTGCTCCTGGAATCATACTTGCACTTTGAGCCTCTCCAGGACCCATCTCGCTCTCTTCCTCGTTGGTAGGTGACTTCGACTTCTTGGCTAGAACCACAGGATTTTCGAACTGTGTTCTTCGGTTTACATGATCGATATAATATGTTCCGTAGTGAGGATCGTCGATTCGCTCCCATCCAAAAGGCAACTCATTGTCCGAGCACTCTTCCAACTTTGTCTTTTGAACTCTTGAAAGCCTAGGATCCAACCAATGAGACGTCCCTGTGTTGTGGCTAAAAACCAAAAGTTATTAATGACCCATACAAACGATAGTTGCTGTTCAAGTTTGATGAACACCACTAACTCGATGAAATATATTTCTCCTTTGTCAGTGTACGCCATTTCCCAATTTTCCGGCAACGATCCTAGAGCTTTATCATCCGGTGGTGGCAGTCTTGAGGCATGAGGTGATGCTCTCGGATAGGATGTGGTACTAATTGGAGGAGGTACACTTGGTCCCGCTGTAGGTTCGTCGTCATCAGCAGCCCCGAGTGCCTCAACATTGGACCGATTCCGTCTCCTCTTTCCCTCAGAACTAGGGTGCATGCCTGGCAACACTCCAGCTTTGCTACTATTTCCTTTTGATTGTTCTCCGGCGTTTGCTGACGTCTGCGGATTGTGATTCCGCAGCTTGTTCGGCCATGGCTTTGGAGTTCCATAATGATTTCCTAAACAGACACAGCCAAGAAATTACATTTCCAGTCAAAGAAAGTTCTGGCTTTGATTTGTCAAGAATATACTGGTTGGTACAATACCTTTATACACTCCACTCTCTAGCAAACTCCCACTTCTTTCAAGCTCCATAAAGTCTTCCACACTTAAGAAAGTATAATCGGCATTAGGCGTTTCTCCAGGTCGAGGTGGTCTCGTCGTTACTGGAACAGTCCGTGAGTACAAATTGTCCCTGACAACTCCTTGTAGAGCATGATCAACGGAACCCTTCTGAAATCTAGTATTCAGATACGACCTTAGCTCTGGGCCTATACTTCCTGCAATAAAAATCCATTAAATTAGAGTATGAAAACAATCAAACGAAACTAAAGTCAAAAATTTATACCTCTAGGAGCCACTGTTAACGTAACAGAACCATTACGCATATAATAGTACAACAGCAACAAAACATCTGTCTGTGTAAATCCAGCCACCTAGACAAAGCACATAGCACATGTAATAAAACAGACAAGTATTCATGCTAAACCCTTAACCGCATTCTTCACATATTTGGATCGTAGCTAACTTGCAACACTACTACACAAATGACGGAACAAACATGTGTAGAATGCTTCTTCTAAAGCTCCCGCCATACCTGCTGCTTTTGAACATCTAAAATGACATCTCCAAGTTGCAAATAGCCGACAGATAGCCACAAGTTGACATCGTTGTTCAAGTGACCGACAAAGGCAAACTGGCCGTTTTCGGACCCTCCCAAAATTTCCACTGGGATCTGCGCCGCGACGTGTTCCTCGCCATGTTCTCCAGTAATCTCCGGCAAGGGCACTGGCGGAGTAAGGACTACTTGACGTAGTAAATGACTCCAATGACCCCCGCCATTTCGAATTTCTTCAAAGAATTCTCTTCTTTCATTCCCACCAACTTGATCGTTTCCCGCATTGGCACTGCTATTATTGTTTTGATCGTTTGGCTCCAGGTTATTGTTCAGCGAGTTCGCTCGATTCGCCAACAAACTGTTGCTGGCGATAGCCACGTCGTGTCCAGCTGCCGACAAGTGTTGCAAAGTAAGTCCGATGCCGGTGTCCGGCAGGGCCGGCGAAGTCACCGGCTTCACCATGTGTTCCGAATTCAGAACAGCTTCAACAATACATGCAGTACAAGTCTTCCATCACTTTGTACACACTCCTTCTTTTCAGCTTCGATTTCAGCACTTCCGATTTCAAAAACTCATCCCTTCAAAGGCACTTGTAAAAGCTCGTGATCCAACATCAGACCATCCAAGCAAAGCTGCAGTCGTTTCCTTCAACCTGAAACACACAGATATTCAACATCAGAAATTGCACAAGTAATTTGAACCTCCCGTTTAGCACTTCATTTCCATCAGTTTCGCAACACTTGTAACCGTAAAAACCATGAATCAGACCCTTGTTCTGCATGCATTATGATTCACGCAACAAGTATCCTGTTACTCACAAAAACACCTCAGACCGGAGCTCACCTTTCAAAAATCCGTCTGAATATCACTGTTAACCTTCACCACCCCTAAATTCGGCAATGTTTACACATGCGCCAAAAGTTTCTTTTCTGTCTAAACACACCTATAAACAAACTCTCAACAATTTCCTTCAAACTTCAAACCCCATGATATCTCTCGCTCAAACAAAAATCACACATTCCTCGGCAAATTCTCCCTACAAAAGAGTAACTTGATATCAAACTAGATTTGCTTGTCGGGCGCAAACTCGGATTAACAAAATCACACCTAATGACAATTTCATATCGGCTCAAACTTGAAGACACCGAAAGGATGAGATCTCTGAGAATTTCTTTTCTCAAGAAACTCTTTGCTACAAGACGCTGATCATCATAAAGAAAAAGGACGAGCGACAGAAAGAGAGAGAGCAGCTGAGGTAACAAACAGAATGTTTTCAAAGGAGCGCTCCTGGCACCAGCAGCAGCAGCGGCGGCAGGACTTGGCTTCAGCAGTAGTCGCTTTTCCTGTTCTTGAAATGTCTGACAAATCTGAAGGGCTGCAGAAGCTACGCCGCTGCAGCAGCAGCTGCACAAGAAAGGAAGGATGAAACGCTGTTGTTGCGACAAAGTAGGTCTGGGACCTACATTATTCCTATGGACTTCAACATTGTCTCCTCCTCCTAACAATTGATCATTCCGACGAGGACTTGACACGACTCTGTAGCCACTTTTACTACGTTATATACTACTAACTAAATACTTCTCGCTGCAGCGCTTCTTTTCCCCCTGCATACAACTATATTCAGATTGATGGTCACCAAACAACTTTCTTCCATTTCCCATTCTATATTCAAACAGTTAGTTCATCTTCACACCTACTAACAACTGATAGCGCGAGGGTCGTAAATTTGGTAGCCTTTTTCAAATTTCCAGAGAAAGGGTCGCATGCATGCATTCGACCTTTTCAAACAGAGAAAAACAGAAAACATGTCTCAAAAATACAATCCCGTAGAGAAAAGGCTCCAATCAATTTCGACCTCAAAACCTTGCCAAAATCCGCCTCATTTTCTTCACCATTTCCAGCAACCTCTCACTATCAACTATTATCAACCACAGCACAATGTGAAAAAACATCTTTGAATATTTCACCTTTGATTCTTTCAAACTAACACCAACTTTTATATCACTTGCGGAGAAATCCTCACTCTTTGCACTTGACCCTTGAAACAACAGGTGTATAAAATATTTCGATGCTCTTTTCTTATTTTCTCCTGTGAACCTTAAAGCCGCGACACCGGAAAACTTGCAGCACTAACACGTGTTTACAACAATGTTCCGGCTTCCCACTGGATGAACTGGATAAATTAATTAAAGACGACACTTTAGAGTTAACGTGATTAGCGCGCCAGCTCGTAGTGTCTGTCTTTGAAAGTGTCGGCTCGTCATCGACTCTTGTTATTATTATTTTGGTGCTGGGCGCATGTGCTGCTTCTTATTTCTTGGAAGGAAGGACGAGTTGGGCGTCCTGAAGAAGAGCGCAACAGTAGTAGTGTAAGTATAATATAAACGAAACCGAGATTAACCAAGTCTCCTCCTCCTCACTGCTCCTCACTTTTAACTTAACTGCCTTGTTGCCTTATTCCCATTCTGCTTCGAAATCTCCGTTACAACTTACTCACACGCACCTCGTCTTCCTTGGGCGCTAACGGATTAATGATGAAAGCGCTATGTTATTATGCTGCTCCTCTCTCGCACTTGCTCTCTCGGAATTCTTGTCTCCTCTCTCCTCATCATCCCTGAATTTAATAACATAAACACACACAGGATTCCAACCAAGTTGCATCTCATCAACTCACCTGGGAAAACAACTCACCTTTAATCAAGGCGCTCTCTCTCTCTTTCTCCCTCCCTCGCATCCCTTTCCAAAAGTCACCACAACGCCAGATATCATTTCAAACTCTACAACAATCATAACAATAAAAACTCCCTCCCTCTACCCGACTTTTGTCCAGCAGAATGTCCACCCTTAAAAAGGATGGCGCCAGCCGCCTCCTCGAGGAGTACTCGACCAACTCACTGGACAAAGCCTTCTGATTTGAGCCACCTTTGCAAAATCCCACAAGAAGAAGCAACAGGTAGTTGAAGACAGGATCGGCGACAAGGGCTCCTCCAGAATTTTCGGTCCCACGAGCCTCCTCACCAGCGCCTCTTTTAATTTCAACTTATTTTTCAAAAGCTCATTCATTTGGCATTTCTATAATGATTCAATGGAGTTATCACAAGAAATTTTATATACACGCGACACTTCCGCCGAGGGTCATTCATGGATCTGCCGATTCAGTCAGTCTTCTTATACAGAGACTTGTATATATAAAAAGCCTCCTTGCTCATATCATATCATGTCTCTCGCCCTCTTCTCCTTCTTCTACATTTCAATGACTAACTTTTCAAATGTTAAAATGTTAATTACCAGCTACATATACGAGTCTCAACCCTTTTCCCTCTTCAATTATATATTCTCATGAACCATTTCCTTTTAGCAGTCGGCTCACAGCTTTCAGCAACTTTTCATCAACCATCCCATCATAAACATGAGGACGACGACGACTCTTTCTCTCTTTTCTGTATTCTCGTATATACGTCAAAAACCAGATAGAGCGGGTTTCGCGGAACCCCGAAATTTTAAAAGCTTTAATTATACAGTAATGATCGAGGAATCATGAGATTAAATCATAGACCGTGTTGAAATGCAACTCTATGTGCAATCTCAAATCTCTTCGCCGTGCTTAATAAGTATAATTGCTCCTCATGGCTTCCCTTTTGGTTTCCAAAGTTTCCTCCAACAAAATAATAATATTATACTACAAACTTTTAAATTTTGCCAAGTTCAAAGCTGCAAGTCCTGGACTTTGTCCAACCTTTTCATCGATGGCCATCTGCAACAACTCGTCCATCACAAACTACACTTTTTGCCCCACCAAAATGCATTAAACTTTTACTTTTCACAGCTATAAGCCTGTCGAAGTTAGTTGAAGCTGCGTCCAAATGGATCTTTTTCGTATAATCTTCCATTTCCGTCATCCATCTGGCTTATCTTGATTCCTTTCCCTGTTAAACCGAACAAGCATATTATATATATATAAAAGCTGAGCTGTATATAATATCTTGTGATTCTGTGATCCTGTATCACTTGTGGGCTGCTGCTGCGGTCCAAAAAACCGCAAATTTTTATCGTCTTGTTGAGCAAGAAAACAAGGTTTTGAAGACATGAGCTTGACTGTTGGACATGTGGAGGATGGTGAGGTTTAACAGTAGTAGTAGTAGTAGTATGTAATACAGTGCCAGTTAAAATCGGCAAATGAAGAGCCGCGCGAGAAGAAACTTCTTGGCGATTCAACTCTTGAAAAAACATATTGATTGTCTTTACTACGAGTTGCTGCGTGGAATATTAAGTTGGGCTCAAATCCACACAACTTGCATTCAATCCATCGACACAAACTTTTTCAACATTTTAACATCTCCCACCAACATCGGATCATCAAGGCAGGAATCAAGGTGAACTCAGTCTCATGTTAAATTCTCTCGTCTTTCCCCTGTTGATTCTTCTTCTTTCTTCATTGCCGGAAGAATCCTTTTGGTCAATTGGACTTTTGGAAACATGTTGTAAGGTGGTGGATGTGATGTGTAAATAGTTGAAGGAGCAGAGGAGGAGGGGGATGAATTTTTTTATTCATTTTATATGCATGACAATCCAATCGCTTTCTTGTTTGTTGCTATTAACCTTGCAAAGAAAGTCTTTTGATCAAAGAAAGAGTAGAAAAGGCCAACAACAACAACAAACAACATCATGTTTCCCTGTAGCTCCTTAATTCTGACTCGCAGAATCATGACTGCGCTTCTACAAGGAAATGCAACAAGCCTCCTCTTGGTAGTATTTGCCCTGAGGTCACCAACGGTGTAGCGTATAGCGAAACATGTTAAAAAATTATTGAATGCAGATATCGCGCGCCCTTTCGGAGGGCGCTTCTGCAGTCTTGCAGTCAAGTCTTGGAAGCAAGATATTTTTCATTGAAAAGGCCACCCGTGTGGCAAGTGTGTAAAATGCGGCGGCTTTTACAAATATTAAATCTACTTACAAATATATATACTCTCATTACACACACGGCTGTAATGTTACGCATTAACCCTTTTGCTTGCGGCGGAAAAAAAAGACTGGCTGTAAATTCTGGTTACCTGACTGAGCGCTACATCTACGAACATTACCAAATAAGAAAAGGTGTCAACAATTGCCATCACGACGACCAAAAAGATTCAGACAATTCACACTTGTTCTCCGCTCCTCCAACCACTTCAAGTATACAGCCTTTGAAATTCCAAAGTGCAAATTGTCTCGGTATAATTTGACAAGTCGTCTCTCTCTCTATATGTATTTCTTGTCTACCTTTTCCAAAAGTCACATTACCTCAATCAAGGATCTCCGTGAAAGATTCCAAGATATGGCACGTACAAAGCAAAGGTAACCAGTTTGGCAATATAGTCATTCCATCAATTCCAAATACGTAAAAACTGTCTGTCAATTTCTTGGAAAATTCTGTCCGCCGGCCAGCAAGGTTGACATTGTCAATTAAAAGGCCTTATTGACTGAGGAGGAGGAGGCATGCAGAACCATGTGGTTTCTTATGCAATCAAGTTTCGCCAGGTATTCAAGAAGAGCATTTCGAAGGCTACTTTGTTATACTTGTTATATATACATGTATATATAATATTATACACTTGACTGATTTTTTGGTTAGGAGTAATTTATGGGAAACGAGACGAGCATTTTGCAAATTCTATTAATACGCTACAACTTGAAAGGCTTCTAATGTATATTATTAGCGTTTGTCCATCTGAAAGGTAGAGAAAGCAGTAGGAGTTTTTGGGGACTCCTGCTAACTGGTAAACTTATATTCATTTATACAAAATGCCCTTCAATAAAATGACTTAAATTATATACCAATGGGGCGACGACAGGAAAAAGTGTAGGCGGCTTAAGGCTATGAGACCTGTTAGGAAGAAAAAGTTAATTGTTAACGAGGAAATTGGGTGGTGAAGTTATTGTGTGTCTTGATGCGTTTGTTTGTTGATGCGGGGATTACAACCCGTGAGTTGACAAAGCATGTAATAAAAGCTGGTAATAACACGACATTAGTATGTACTACGTTTAACAACAAAGAACCGAGTGACAATTGAAAAAGCGTGATCCGGAGCTATAATACAGTTAAAAGAGTAATTAAACAAATCCTGCAAACTCGCTGTTCTTGCTGTTGGTGCCGCAAAAGTGGCAAACTGCCATTAGCAGTAAATGAGCCACTCCAGCCCCATTAATAAACAAACAAGGAAGAAAAAATAAGAATGAAAAGGATTTGACGTCCCTCTATATGACTAGTTGAGCGCAGCGCACGCACGTCATTCACAATGAGTTGCAGCGGCAGCGCATACAGATATTCATTAATTCCACTGTCTAAAAAGGCAACTAATTAAGACACTGCTCCGCCAGTAAACCTGTTGCCAACTATCCGAGTCAGGAGTGCCATTCTTGAAACCTTTGATCTTTTGCATTCGGTCCAAGTCGGAGATAAAAATGCTTCTTGTGTAGCTTGGGTCGAGGACTGAAATGGAACATGCCCAAAATTGGCAAAGCCTAAAGTCAAAGGTTAAGCGGGGGGGAGAACATGAGCTGGAAGGCAATGAGGCGACAAGGATATTCATCTGTGTGTATATATATATAAACTTGAAGATTTTTTCTAGTATTGTTGTCAGCCATAGAAGAACAAGAGGTCATCGAGGTGAGGTATCCGTTTCGATGCAGTTACTGTGTCCAACAAGCTCCGCCTATTTTCCATGTTGCAAGCGGGAAGAAGGGAGAAAGTAAAGGAACAAATTTTCAAACCTTCAGAATCAGTTACATTACGTCATTTCGCATTCCAATCGCAATTTTGACACGATTTTTACGAATTACTCTCCTGCTTAAAGTATAATCGGTATAGGGCATAAAGCCCACGGACGGGTTATATTCCAAACATTGTTGAAAAATCCCAAGAATATTTTGCTGTATTTAAAAAATTATAATTACTTGCTAAAATTCCCAAAACAACTTGTTGCCACATTCCGTAGTGTAAACTGAAGCCTTATTTGGGACGCTTAAAAATGTGGATGAAAAAAGGGAGATGCATTTTTGCAAATAAATTTCCAAGTAAGAAACATGTCCGGCGAGTCCGGCCTGGTATGATGCCCAAAAGATGGCAATTTTTATGATGATGGAAAGACACGAGTATGAGGATGATTTTGCCACCTCGTCTCACATATATTAAACATTACACACTCATCAAGACAGGTAAACGTTGTTGTTGGGGCCGTCCGCCATTAGCATTGTAATTGAGACAAGCTGTGTAAATGCTAATCAGCTGACGGACAAGTTAGCTCTTGTTTTCATTTAAAAGAGTCTCGTGTAAAAAGTGAGCCGGCCACTACCAAGTGCTAATCATGATGACCAATTGTTGTTGTTTATATCTTCTTTGCAATTTCCACAATGACAATGTTCCTCTAAATACCAAGTGTTGACAAGACTATCTGATAAAAGAAAGTAATTTCCAAGGGCCAAATCTAACGGCCCGTACGGTGATTCTTCTTGCCTTCAAATTAACGTTTTTGGTAAAATTTATGGTTACATTGAGCATTGAGCAAATGCAGTTTATGTAGCTAAGGAAGGGGAAAAGTTATCAGCGCCATGCTTCTTACTTTTAATTTAACAAACAAGAGAGACCATAAACAACTCATCGATAAGGACAAATTTTGTAAACTGTTGGGATTGCCATTAGTGTGATGGGCTCACGGGGTTTGCTGACTATATATAATTTATAGTGGCTTGCAATTTGGCCATTTGGCTGTGTATTTGAGCTCAGCAAAAATGCAAGGAAGGCGCCCCTGAGGTCGTGAAATTGGATATTGAAACTGACTGAGGATTCGTTTAGCCTCATGACTTGTACATCTGCTTAAAAAAGATTATAGCTTTGCCGAATTGTCAAAAGTGTAATTTGAGATGACCGGAATCTATATCGTCAGCCATAGCGCTCGCTATACACTACCCAGCTGTTTACTTAGTTATCACAGAAGTATATTTTTACAAGCCAAGTTCCCTTCAACCTCAACGTTCCAGTGAATCAGGCAGGAAACTTCAATTCTTGAAGCATGAAAAGAACATAAACAAAATCCAGGAGCGGCTTTAGAAGCCAAGCCATCTATGTATACAATTTTTAAACATTTTGAGCAAAATGATATGAAGGAGTCAAGCCTTGTAAATGGCTTGTTAAGATATTTTAAGCTGCTGGATCCATCTTTACGCATAGAGTTTTTGGAAAGCGGAAAGCGTCAGTTAGGAATCAAGAAATGAACTCTGTCAATTTTGATGTATTCGCTCCCTTCAACTTTCGTTACTTACCCCTTCAAAGTCAGTGGGAGCGTGAGGAAGTACATGTACATTATGAACGTCAAAGCGAATTTTATGCCTGCATCGTCTTTCACTACCATTTCAACATTCTTCGCCAGCACACAAGTGGGTTTCGCCATGCAGTTTTTAAAGTTTGAATTTTCACTTCAAGTTGGATAACGAGCTCTCGCATATAACTTTTGAATTTTTCCTCCTCTTGATAGACAATGCATGACTTTAAATATTCACACGGCTAATTCAGGTTTGCCCTTCCTTACCGCCGCTGTGCCACTGCATTTTTCTTGGAGAATGCAATTTTTATGTCAATTTCCCTCAAGAACCAGTAGGATGGGGAAACAGGTGCACAAAACTTTACCTTTGGCATAATTATAATTGTAGTCCTTTTCTTTGGCTCCTTTTTGCTTTGATACAGAATACAGATACCAACTGTTATATTATATTACAGCCTATTGCTAATCATCGGCCTAAATTCTCTGCATAACTTGAATGCACACGCAAAGATTCCGCGTGCAGACATCAGCCCAACAAAATGGCAAACGAGATTTCAAGCTCGTACACTACATTACACATAAAGATTGGTAAAAGTTGATTCGCACACAGCTCAAATAATATACTGCCATTTATGGAAGGCCAAGTCGGAATAAAAGTGATACAGATTTGATGCCGACACCTGGGCATATTTAGGTTATTCCAATCAATTATGCACTTTCCAAAGCCGAAGCCTGCTTTTATATATCAATGTACAGTATGTGACTCGAGAACTGGGCTTGATGGTAATTCAAAGTTTTTCTAAGCCCGGAATTATTTGGCTCAACTTTCACATTTTTCCAGCAAGGACGCAGCAAACACTTGTGTACTTGTTTTGCCAAAAATTACAAGGTACATTAAAAAGGTTTTTTCAAAATAAAAATATATTCGTTCCAAAATCGGTTTTTGATATCTCTTTCGACGCGGCCTTGTAGGTTAAACTTGAGATTGCGACTCAAAATTCTTTTGAACTGGGCCAACTTTCTTGGATCAAGTCGTCATAAAGTGACTGACTGACTGCTGACTATCAAGACGGTGGTTCAAAGGTGTAATCAATTGAATGCAACCCCTCATTTCCCCTTCTGACACTTATTACACGGTCGGTTCAAAATGTTGGATTTATGCATTGCCTTCTTCACATGATGTTTCTCTTGCAGTTTCTCACCGTTGACAAGACGAGGGATTTGGATCCATTTCCTATGTTGTGCAGCTCCTATTAAAAATTATGATCCATATAATAATAATTCCCCATTTACAGTACATCTCATCAGCCGCCATTCCACCACCACAACCAACTAACCAAACTTGTCAGCAGGCCTCACAAAAGGCGTTGTCCCAATGGAATTGGCAAAGGGCAAAAAGCCAGACTTCCCACGGACCAATTTTGCAGAGCAACTGTTTCATCCTAATCGCAATATAGACTCGTCTCACTGAATTCAGCTGTTTCTTGAGGGAGAAAGCCTCCTATTATACCGGCGAGGGCATCTTCACAACATTCGTCACCACCAATTACGCTGTCATCCGCCATTATCTCGGACAATCAATGCGGAAAAAGCAGTGCAATTTTTGTTATTGTATCAAACTATTATTATTATTATTGTTATATCACCTCACACACACACAAACATTTACAACGTTTATGAACGTGGTCAAACTGCAAACCCTTTGATTCTTGATGACGACAAGGAGAATCTGCAGATGATGAAACGGATGAAACATTTGAACGGTTTAATGGCTAATGGTACTGCGGAGCAATAAAGATCCACCATAGGTGGCTATTGTTTTAAAAAAGTTGAAATCATTGTCGACCTGACAGTGTGTGACGAAACTCGGGATGACTTTGGCGGACTTGAGCGTTAAAAGCGTTCAAGGGCATTTGGACTGCTGCTGGCTGAAACTTTACGGATTTTACCAGTCACCACCACCGTTGCCACCACGACCACATTGAATAAATGTCATTGACCAAAAGAGTGGCCAGCGGTGGTGGTGACCATGATTTTTGACAAGTTGCCTATAATGCCTCTTGATCGCATGTGGTTTACCTGTGGAACCTGTGGATACCATCTAATGAACTGAGCGCAATCATTCAGCGCACCGCGCATCGGCTCCAACCAACGACGACGACAGCAATGGCGGCAGCGGGACTTCAAAATCCCGCTGAGCCACAGCTACACATAACAATAAACATGAAACCATTATGCTGCAGGAGCAGCAAACCAGAATAACAGTGATATCGTTTTTCGCCACTTTTATGCATCATTTACGAATCTTGGTCTCTCTGTCCAATATACAGTATAAATGGCGTTTATGTCTCGAAATCTTGATCTGCAGCAGCATAAGCACAGGACTATTTTGGCAAACGCGTGTTGAGCTTCTGCAAACGTTTGAGGTATATAAATGCCATGCAAGGTGAGGTTGAAGCTTGTTTTGCGATTTGCGAATTCTGGTTGAAAATATGTACGACTTTTCATGACCACCTGACCTGCCTGCCCACAGGTTTTTGTCGTTAAACTTGTACGCGTTGGAAAAAAGTGCCTGAATTATAGCTTTGAAATATTTCTTAGTGCAGTTTATCCGGCCAAGTCATGGTAACTGATGTTGGTGTCAGGTGAGACCCGCCTTTGGACACATGTTTCCTTGGAGGTATTTTGAGAATGTATGTAACGTTCAAAAGAGGGATCAACTGAGTTTCGGAAGTGAAGTCTTCTAGGTATGGCCACGCCAAAGACTCTCGACTCGAGATTGACACTTGACGGAACTTTTTGAAGTTTTGCGAGAAAGAATGTAGATGTAAATGTGAACGAAATCAGATCTTGTTCCGCTTGATGCAATATTGGACTTGCAAGTTGGTTCCAACTTAAGATACCGGGTTCCTTCAACCGCAAATCAAATTTTGTGGTAACTCATCGCTCTGTCATTGAATCCTCGTAAAAATCGTTCGTGATCTGATAAACTGTATTACAACATTGAGTTCTGAATTGCTGTGGGCTTGCTGCCGTGTATCGATATTATACCGATTAACGTGCAAGGTACGTTGACTTGAATATAAAGTGGGAATTGAACCAAAATGCTGTTAATCCCAAATGAAGGACATGGAAAAATTTACCAAATCTCGAAACAAACATACATCTTCTAATAATTGCTGCCTCGAGAACTGCCATGTTCGATAATTGAAGAATTTTAAGCAGAAGAAACTGTAGCAGACTCTGACTCAAAATGAGCGAGTAGTGTGTTTGCGCCCTCTGCCGACGAGTTTTGCTTCCGTGGTAAACAGTTTCCAAGATGTGATTTCAGTTGATAGAACTTGCGGATTGACAAGAGAATATATTCTTTAGTTGAACAGCACCGATCTTTAAAATCTCGATAAACTATGTCATAATTTCAAGGGAATGCGTCATGTGATACGTGTAATAGGAATCGTGAAGAAATCTCTCAGATTCAAGACAATAATTTGTCCAGATACTTTTGCACTTGAGGATAAATGACATTAGACTCGGTTCCAGTAAATATTTGCAGCAAGTTTCTAGCCTTGTAATAGTCTAAGATTGGATCCATGACTCCTTGGTAAACGTTTAGCCTTTCCATGACAACTTCTGGCTTGTCGTCTTCCCGCTGGACCAGTGATTCTCCAGTCACGTCATCCTTGCCCTACAAATCAAGTCGACGGTTTGTGATACTTAGTCTTACTATTTCAAAAGCGTCATTGTCATACTGCCAACATACCGGAACTTTTGGCGGATTGAATTCCAAATTGTACACTCTACCGCTTGGCAAATGCACCCATCTAGACTTGAGTCTGTCCACAATAGTTTGGAAAGGCACGTTTAGCTGGATCGCAACGTCCGGTTCGCAAACTCCTTCAAGACTCTGGGCTTGCTCGACACTTCTTGGGAAGCCTTCAAAATCATAACAACATTAATTATAATCCTCGGCTTAATTTTTTGCCTCTATAAATCACATGTGTATTGTTCCAACCGTCCAGCAACAACCCTATTGTTGTCGGATTATCAGTCACTTTCTTTATCTCGGAATGTATCACAGGTATTAGTACGCTGGAAGGGACAAGTTGACCGCTAGACACAAGTTTATTGATCTGGTTCCCAAAGTCTGTAACATATCAACACATGCATCACCTTTGACCCTCATTGATTACTCGAGCCGCTTTGATCAACGTACCAGTTTTCTCAGCAATCTGTCTTCTCAGCACATCTCCAGCAGCCAAATGGGACAGTTTGAAATCCCGGACAATCCTCTCGGAAATGGTCCCTTTGCCCGATCCCGGAGGACCCATGATTACCACCACCGGCTGTCTCTTGCCGGCCGGACGGCTAAATTTCCTGCAAGGTTCCAGAGGCATCTCGTTTTAGTATTTGGAAATCATTTGATACAACGACTTATTAAAACTAACTTTAATGCCGCTTACCTTATCAGTTCCAGAGTCCACTTCATGTTGTTGTTGACTTTATGACCGAAAGACTGGAATATTTCAGTTACTGCGTTCTTCTTCTTAATCTATCTACACTAATCAGGTACAGTGGAATTGTTTCAAAACGCAATGAAAAAGCTACAAAGCAAATTGTACATAAAGTGAATCTTAATCTCTAGGAAAAATTTGTCTTTACCTTGACTTCATTACTTTCAGACGAATTTATCAAGCACGTGTTTGCTATCAAACAAATGTCAACAGTCCGTTTCCCGCCCCACCTTCCTTCGAATTCTTCAACAACGTTTAAACCATCAGCCGCTCGTACCCCGCCGACAGATGCCGCTCACAATATCCGCATAGCTCCACCATTAAGGGCGGAGCTCGTCCTTCAGGCCAGTCACAATCGAGACTCTTCTTCTCCTTGTTCCATGCTGACTGACGGACAACACGGCCATTACCCCGTTTGTCCGCAATATCGAGATTGCTTCCAAATCCTGTGAACTTGGACCGCACCGTTCACTCAACCTTGCGATGCCCTTGCAAGTCCTCTATAGCGAAGTTACGTCAGGCTTGGATTCTGCTCACAGGAAGTTTTTCCGTTGCAGCTTCTTCCCCTCCCTCACGGTCTTTGAGAACGAATGGGTCATGCATACGGGAGCAGTTGACTGGATACGGATCTACTATCACCCGATGTATGTATGCATTATAGCTTGCCATTTTTTCGCTATACGGAGCAGAGGAGGAGAGAGGAAACGACAAGAGGAGAGGAGCAAAGGAGTGAGAGAAGAACGTCGTTTTTCACACAACGTTAAAGCAGTACTGTTTCAACTGTTGTAGTGCACACAACGAGCGGGTAGTGTTGTTGTTGCTGCACGGCATAAAATACAATCGCATTAACAGGACCTCGAAGGGCCAAAAGTCCTGGGAAAGGAAATTCGCAGAAATTTGTACTAGTTTTCACTTTTTCTATAGCCCAAGAAACTAACGTTTAGTATCTTATCTTAGTCCATTTTGTTGGAAACAATCTAGCCTTATTAAATTTTAAAAACTTTAGAAAAATACTGAGAAACAGGTGCGTTGAAAAAAAAGTGAAGTTTGCTCCGCTCTACGCGACGACGACGACAAAAAAGGTGAGTCTTGTGAATTTTTATTGATTATTTAATGAATCAAGCAGAAAATGCAAGTATCAACAAGAGTGTGTGCGAGAGTACGTTCTCAATCAATTACATAACAACAGGCTCAGTCAGTCAGTCATGAGTGGTGAAATCCCACAGTAATTTCCTATATCCTTGACTAATCCGTCGTAGTAGCTTATAACTGTTACACAGTTCACAGTTGACTCATGCATGCAAGGCTGCATAAAATGCGTTAAACATTTGTCGTCAAAGTCGTATATAAATCTACTCATTATCCTTGTCCTATTATCGACTAAATTTATCGTTGAAGAGCCGTAAGACCAAAGGGACTTCTCGTCTCGGCATTTCCGCCTTTGATAAGCTTTTTCCTGGTAAGCCGCTGTATGTACGTACATGGTTCTATTTTGCAGTGTCAAGAAAGTCTTGGTTCTTTTGAATCTTGTCCAAGGGATTACCGAGAATTTTAGGGCTCGAATTCTAGGAATTTTAGGAAGAAAAGAAGGTGTTGTTCAAAAGTTGAAAGAATTTTCAAGGGACAATAGGATGCTTTAATGCAGGGATGCCGGCGGCCATTTTGTTAATTTTCCAGAAAATTTGGTCAGTTTGTGAATTGTGTCAAAATGGGGAGATGAATGAGAGGAGAAAATGGCGATTTTGGTTGATTCGATCGTTTTCTCAGGTGAAAATCATCTTGGAGGAATAGCAGGAAATTTCCGTGTACGGATTGAAATGAGGAGTAAAAGATGAACCGAAAAAGAGCTTTTGGGGAGGAAAGATGTCTTTGGGGCTAAACTTGTGTGTGTGTGTAGTTGTAAATGCATGGCGTGAGGAGACCATGGCAGTGCGGCATGTATGCACTCTGCGGGCAACTCTCCTACGTACTTATGTACGTACGTTACCTATGAGAAAGGGGCCAATGTCCTCCTCAACTGATTCTCCTCCCTGGTCTCCTCCCCCCCGTCCTAATTTCTCCCTCCTTTTGTCAAAGGGCTTGATGGGCGGACGGTGGTGTTGCTGCTGTGAGAAAGATTGGAGGAGCAGGATGCAGAAAAAAGGAGATCTCACGGAGGTTTTAGCTCCTATTGTCTAAATACGTGTATATAAGGCAATGGTGCAATCGTCCCTTGAATGAAGATGCGAATCAGTGAGAAGCCGGTTAAAGTACCTCACATGATCAATAGGGATTCTAGGCCATTGTTGTGATAATTTTTGCTCCTTTTGGGCCCTTTTCCTCACTTGTGTTACTACGGGGATTGGGTAGGTTAGGGACCACCTTGAGAGTTGCTAATGATAAGTTAACTGCTCATGGAAATAACATATGAGTCATTAAGGAGATTAGGCTGTGATGATGAAGAGATGAGATGTTGAACGTTTGTCATACTTTCATGCGTTCCACAGGGGAATGCGATTGGATTCAAGTTATTATAACATTCTCGGGATTCTTTGCTGTCTTGAGAAGAACACAGAATATTCGAGAACGAAAAGTTGCAACGGATTTGGCTGGTAAGAATTGTGGAACTGACTGACTGACAGAAGTTAAAAAGTGAAGTGAGGGTTTGTTTAGGTTAGGATTTTAGTTTAGACTATTTTGAAGGTAAAGGTCAGAGACGTAAAAGAAGAAAGTTTCTTGGCTGGTATGATTATCGAACATGGTTTATTTTGAGCCTTGTCCACCTGATTATATGCGTCGTGCCAAGAGATAATTTTAGTCCGCTTGTTGGCACTTGATTCGAGTTGTGAACTTGCACTTGTCTTGTTAGGAGCCTTTGGGATGGGAACATGTGATAATGTGTTACTGTCAAACACGAGTTGTTGATGGTGGTGACAGAAGGCTAATAAAGACTGTTGGTGGGTACGTAACCTAATTTTGTTTTTAATCTGTTTTCAGAAAAGATTA
>JAQGBJ010000022.1:0-96456 GCA_034698345.1 Sphaeridia pumilis
CATTTGTGGCGGCGACGCTCCTCCTGGATTTGCTAGCGTTTGCAGGTATGATGGCGCTTCGAGGCTTTGTCAACAATACACAGGATCGCATTGAACTTTGGTACATAGTTGTAAAATGTATGTTATTGGACACCATTAGAGCACATTATGTGGAATATCTTGGTCTGCTGATTTGGCAAAACCACTTAGATCCAGTGTCCATACTCAGCAACGATGATCTTGAAACCATTATTCGTCGAGCGCATAAAAAATGCCCCCCTCGGCCTTACGGCACCAAAGATGCAGATTACCGTTTGAAGTTGCTGGAAGTAAGTCCGTGTGCAGTGATTTTCGTGCATTACACAACTGATTGGGGTAGCAAACCACGCATCGAAAATCAAGTCGTTAGCTTAATCAGATGTAACTATATTTCAGGTCATTCAACAAGAAATTCCGTTGTAGTCCCTTAAACCTAAAACCGAGGGCCTGGAAAATTAGACAATCTCGAAAAATGAAAAAAATCTGGTTTTGAACTGCATTTGTATAACTTTCATCTGATGATTTCAAGCCTAACAGGTATGTAGTCAACAATGAGACAAAACTACTTTTTGCTGATCACATGATGTGTTATGCTGCTAACTGCAATAACATTATTATGGTACACAACGATGTCCCAATTTCACATTTCTTTTTCAAGTTGTCATTGAAACTGTGGTATTCATCGCTATGTCATTCATTGCTAAATTTCGGCAATTAACTCTCACATACATACTTTTTAATTGCGAGGTGATAACTTCATTTTCTTTACGAGGCAGAGCGCAAGAATCCCGAACGGATCATGCACACGGTAACGATCACCTTGATTTGATATTAAAAGTGAACTTTTCGGATGCAATTTAACTGTTGACTTTGTGTAAAGTTTTTGTACTAGGAAATTCGTTAGAACTGATAGACTAACTCGAATGTGAGACCTTTCGTTTTGGGAAGTTTCATTTAGGATGACTTCCCATATCCACAAGTCCACACCACAAGTACAATTTGCGATTAAACTTCAGATTCCATGAGCGACGCTGCAAAATAGCAAACAATAGAACGTTGGTAGTTAGACGTAATAAAGGCAAGCATGTTTTCGCGGTATTACGTATTTTGGTTGGATTTGCATGACAAGTTTCTCGCTTGAAGTAATTAAAATTCTACGCAGGTTATTGTGCAAATAAATGATGTTGCCTCGGCGACTCCACATTTCCTCTAAAGGATTCGATTCAGGTCAGGCAAAGGTTAATCGTGAAATTATCAGCTCAAGAATATTTCATGCAAGCGTTACTTGATGTGGACTGGAGACATCGGAGCGACCTAAGGCTTTAGGTTGTGCGGGTCAGAATGCAACATGGCACACGCCATACATGCGGAATTAATGGCGAAGAGACACTCTCTCAGCCCATCAACGTTTAATGTTGATTCAGATTGTGGTAGTAGAATCATAATGAATTTGTCTGTCAAGTAGTAAAACAAGTTTCGGATGCTCATGACCACAAGAGAAACATGAATCAATTGTCCTGCTTGACCATCAGGATTCATGTCCAACCACAGATACATTACGGACTAACACTGCAAAACTGTAATCTTCCATATTACAGCATCAACATTCATTTTTCTACGACGGCAGAGGCAGATCGGTTTACTTTAAACAGATTATGAACTGATGTTATACATACAAATTCCATAATAGTCAAGTTGACAAGTACATTTTCTGTACGACCATGTATCTTTTCTATTCGATCAATTAGAAAACTGTCCAATCGCAAAGTGCATTCGGAACACGTCCTACAGCTTTGGCCAATCTCGTTGCACCGTTCCCGCCCTGCCCCTCGACAATCAAACGTAGTGAAGCTCTATCTTAAGAAAACACATGCAAGGACAAGAAGCTCTTTGGCTTGGCTTCTACATCGATATCCTCAAAGTTAGTCGCTTCTGATACTTACCACCTTTCATGTTCTTCTGATGGACTTGATCAGGTGGGACGGGGTGATTCATCCACAGGTCGCTACGTCTTCGCACTGGATGAGCCTGTCCTGATGATAACCATCGAAACCCAACCATTTGCCCAACTACGTGTGACAGGCAATGAAGAATGTTCATGTTTCACCTCTTATTAGGAATCGGTGGTAAATGGTAAACAACTAACTGGTCGAATAATCTTATATTTTGTAGCAAATGTTCAAGTCAACTGATTCATCATGCTCATTTCTTGTTTGGCTACTACGCAAACAAGGTGTAGAATTTTCTTGAAATGAGCATTTAGTGACAGACCTGTTGATCAAGGCGTCTACCTAGCGAGGCTTAACCAATTCTCCATTGACCCGAGTCGATCAGATTGTAATTATAAACTAATTGGGCACTACGACTAGGAATACTGGTGTGTTTGATAAGCAGTGTGCCGGGAGATTGAAAGATAATCAAGTCATTATTGCACAGTAATTAGTGAACTTGAGGCTGCTGGTACCTGCGTTGTGTGAAGCGAGGATAGGACCGGTGACAGACTTTCCCTGCTTCCGCGCAATCTTCCAACACTCTCCCTGCCTACGTCAATCGTTTCGCTTCCAAAGTCTGGGCTAGCTTAACGCGTCTTATATACTTGATATTGCATGTGGTGTGCCAAAAATCCTGGCAAGACCTCGGTCGTGTTATAATTATCGTGCTCATATTGACGACTTGCTGGCGTTGCACTGGCAAATAGTCACGTCAGCCTCTTCTCAGCTGTACAACTTGGAGCCAACCAAGCGGCTTTTCTTTCTTGAGTCGCCCAAGAAAGGACCTGGTGTCCTGTTCACTGCAAAAATTACAGCCCTTGATACGTCAACCGTGTTTTGGTTGTTTCCTTGCGGGTAGCCATGTTGGACAGCGTCGTTCCATCCCCGTCTTCCCCACATGCTAACGGAGTTGTGGCAGTCGCCAAACAGGTCACCGTGCCTTCTTTCCCGTCCATCTCCGCCTCTGAGTTTACCAAAAATACTCACAATCCCATTCGCTCTATCGTTGATGGAATGAGAATCGAACCACATCCAGAGAAACAACTCATCGCGCTATCTATCGGTAAGCGACAAATTTTCGCAAACATTCTTCATCAAATTATGAATTAGCAACACGAGTCGAACAACAGAATTGCATTTTGTACTTTCCCTGAAGAATCAAGAGAAAATCTAATTTTATACACCTTTGCATCAATCAGCTTCAAAGATCCCTGTTTTGTAGTTGTTAGTCGAAATGTCCATTAGTATGCAAAGCCATGCCGTCTAAAACTGGTTCTACGTTGTTTTGCAATTCAACTCGCAAAAGACGGCCTATGCTCAAAGCTACCCAGTCGTTTTTGTCTGCTTTTGAAAGAGAATACATAATTCGAAACAGCTTTTCGAATGTTATTTACGTAATGTGTGTTTGTACAGCGCAACAAAACACGTGTTTTTGGCATCGAGAAACTTGTTCGAAATCCATGGCTGACTGAGAGCGAGAACCCAAGATCCGCGGTCAAGGTTAAGCAAATAATAATGGATTTTATATGTAAGAATGTCGCTGGATTATTTGCAGGGGATCCCACAATTTATGGCAACCTGAAGCCTCACGACTCGATCATAAGCGCTGTTCTGGACTCTGTCACCTCGATGAAATACAATGGCTATGCTCCTACCACCGGGTATCCAGCGGCCCGCGAAGCAGTAGCAGAGCTGTACAATTGCCCAGAGGCCCCAGTGACAGCTCAAGTAAGAAATCGGCGAACTAAGTGTCCTTTAAGGCTCAATTCATTGTTATGTCACTTTCAGTTTATCTATTCTTTCGTCTGTGCGACCTCTAGGACGTCATTCTATGCAGCGGTTGCAGCAGTGCTCTTGATATGTGCATTCTGGCTCTGGCCTCCAGAGGTCAGCATATTCTCGTGCCCAGACCTGGATTCTCGATTTATCGCACATTAGGAGGAACTGTAGGGATCGGAGCCAAATACTACAATCTCTTGGTACTTTCTTTTAAACGCAAATCCATCACTTGCTTTTTTATATCATTTGACAAGCTGGATATATATTGTTTCCTGTTTATCTCGTTCTCGTTTAGCCCGAAAATGGATGGGAGGTTGACTTGAGGCATCTGGAATCTCTAATTGATTCCAATACCGCTGCCATAATCGTGAACAACCCAAGCAACCCTTGTGGCTCGGTCTATTCCGCAGACCACCTCAGCGACATCTTGGACATTGCCTCAAAGTACAAGCTGCCCATCATCGCAGACGAAATCTATGACTACTTCGTAAGTTGATTTTAAACGTTGATATATTCGTTCCCTGACCCGTTCAAGAGAATAATGTCTACACAAAACTCATACAGGTCTTCAAAGGAGAGACGTTTGTTCCCATAGCAAAACTCAGCCGAACGGTTCCAATTTTATCGTGCAGTGGACTGACGAAGCGATTCTTGGTTCCTGGCTGGCGAATGGGCTGGATATTGATCCATGACCGATGCAATGCATTCAAGCAAGAAGTCCGCAGTGGTCTGCAGTTGCTCACTCAGCGAATCATAGGGAGCAACACTATTATTCAGGGAGCTCTTCCAGCCATACTGAAAAACACTCCACAGTCATTTTTTGACGATACTATTGAGCAGGTTCAGGTCAGTAAAACTCACCATTTTTTGTAGACACCCGTTCAGCCGCGCTTACGGCCGGTAGCAAAACTCCTGACTCTACTATTGAAAATAGTGTTGTCTGTTTGAAAAAACCCACAGAAAAACGCGGAGCTGGCCTTCAAGCGCCTTTCTGACTGTTCCGGCCTAAAGCCCGTGAAACCTAGAGGAGCCATGTACATGATGGTTAGTGTTATGTTTCACTCACTCAGTCAGTTAGATTTACTTTCACCAGAATACGTTTATTCATAGGTCTCCTTCATTATCTTTCTTTGTAGGTGGGAATCGACATGAACAGGTACCCAGACTTTGAAACAGAATTCCAGTTTCTCGAGCGATTGATCTGCGAACAATCCGTGTTTTGTTTACCAGGCAAGGTAAATTTTTCGTTACAAGAATTGCCTTTAATCTCAGCAGGTATGCAACCTTAAGTCAGCTAACTCTTCTTATATTACTACACAGTGCTTCGAATACCCGGGATACTTCCGTATTGTACTGACGGTTCCGTCGCACGTGATGCAGGAAGCGCTGGACCGGATTCATGCCTTCTGTTCCCACTACTACATCACGGACCTTCGCCCGCATGATTGTGTGCAACTTGATCTTATTAGCCAGATGAATTTCCAAAGCAATATTGAATCTGTGATCCGCGAAACTAGTGGCACATACGTCGTTAGCAAAACTTCATAATGACCGTACCTTAAGTTGAAAGCAAGAGAGCCTTCACCATACACACATTCCTTCGTAGTGGAAAACTTGCCGCATAGCTAACGTTTTAACCATATAACCAATTTTATGACTTTTGTGTGCTCATCCACCTTTGCCGTGCGATGAATGCACGAGTAAGTGCATGTTATTGAGCCCTGGATACACTGTATTGCAGCTACTAGCGTCTCTGTAAGGAATTAGCAGCAACAAGACTATCTTTTATTCTGATCGCCAACTTTAGGTACTATTTAGCAAATAATGAGGAAACCGCTACGCTCAATAAAGTTTAAGTGATAACTTACGATGACCTAGCTGTACGATTTACCATATGACTTCCGATCCACAGTTCCACTATGTGAAGGAATGAAGCACCCATGTATTTCACTATTAGGTGAAAATATTACGAAAAGGTATATAAAGGTAAACTCTTAATGACTACAACGACCGGAAATTATGAGAACGGTCCACATATTACTAGCCCTTACGGGCAATGAAAATAGCGGACTGGTGTTATCGCAAGCAATCTTTGCAGTGTAAGAGTTTTGCCAACTCTTTCAGTTTGCTAGAGGTAACAATCACGATAGCTAATATTTAATCAGTCAAGTCACCTAACCTACTACTCTCACGTTCACATGAAACTCAACACTTTGTTGCCTGTTTAAGAGAAAGAGAGCCCTGCCAACCCTCAACTACTAATGGTAGTCTACCATGAGCTCGCAGGCATTTGGACCTAGAGAATTAATAGAAATAAGCTGTTTCCATCTCGCAGCTGTAGCTTTTAGTTATGGAACGCTCCATCGGCACAGCTTACTTACAATTTGTCCCCTCGGAACAGTATCTTTTGTCCTTTGTCCTCATTTACATCATACATTAAATATTGATGTCGAGTCCGAGTGCTATTAACAAAGCAAGCAAGAAGACGAATCAATTTGGTGCCCACAAATATTTCATAAAACTTTTATCAAGAATATGACAATCAAAATTATTGCGTCCAAACCATGGAAATTATTATAAATGCGTACAATAAAAGATACTTATTACTACTTAATTGGTAGCACATTTACGAAGTTTAAATATAGGTCCTGACTGAACTGACACAATGCCACTTTTACTACTGTGGAACCTAAGAAAATCAGCGTTGACACTACATTACATATATCCCGCTCATGTTTGGAAACAGGTAAAGAGTTGAAATGTAATCGACACACATGTGATTATAATAATTATTCCTTCTGTTTTTCTGCAATAAGTGTAGGCTCAGTTGACTCAAAGTTGATTCGGTAGATGCCTGGATAAATATGAAAGTTAGTCAAGATATCGAACAAACATACGCACACTTCAATTTTTGAACTTCAAACCTTTAGTCATATCCTCCATGGTTTTTTCACGACAGTCTAGTCCAACATGAGAATGGGACCCACAATTGTAGCATGATTTCTTCGGGCGATTCAAACCGTCCACTATGTCTTCAACAGTACCGAAGAATTGAGAAGTAGGCTCCATCCTTAACTCCTGACCTGCTGTAAGAAGACCCCTTTAAAACGTCGCTTTATTTAGAAAACAATGCTACCTAATTCGTTTACCTCCTCCAATGTCCAGAATATATCTATTCCGGGGAAGTCCCGGTCCTGAGTTACTAGCAGCCGCAAGGTTTGGTAAAGTTGTAGATGGTTTAGAGGTTCGAGAAGGCTCATGAGTAAAATTAGTAGAACCAGACGGAACTTGCATGTTATCAAATCCATTCAAGTTCTGGGGATTGATTCCAGATGCTGGAGCATTATCAATGCTAATTGCTGGTGACGAAGAGACCAATCCAGATTTTACTTCCAGGGCATAGTTTGGAGAATCACGCTTGCTGCCATTAGCTTGCGCAGCATGCATTCTGCCAGTCGGGACGTTCGAAGAAGTTTGCTTGGGACCTTGTTGATGTTGTAACATACTTTTGGCTGATTGAGGCTGATAATAAACAGGAGTAGAAGATGACCCATAGAAATTGTATGGTTGCGCAGCCTGAATATGTCCGACTTTGGGAACCTGCACGCTGCGAATGCTCGGCGGCGAACTTGCTTGCGGAAAATATTGGCCACTTGTGCAAGTTACTTGGCTTATAGGTACAGGCCTCCGTGTTGAACTACTATTGCTGATATGATTATGCTGACGTCTCGGGTTGTATGTGCTTTGAAACGATGTGGCAGAATCGTGCCCTTGACCGTTGCTGAGCTGTGTGTTCCCTTGAAGGATGACACCACTGGGAATCATATATTCTGATTTACACGAATGCTGTGTGATCCGTTTTGTCTCTGCATCATTGTTGATCCCGTTAATGGTACTGGAAAATGACAACGCTGCTTGATTATCTTGTGCTTTTGAGTAACTGACGGCTGGTATAGTCCCGGCTGTTGTTAGCGCCAACGGATTCGAAGCACTTGGGAGAGTACCACTTTTATGAAACTTTCCATGATCCAAACACGAAATTGCTGCCTCAACATTATATGAGTTAATAGTCGGTGATTGCACTTGCACAACTTGGCTTATTTTCGTGCTGCCATGATTTCGGTTTGAACGAGGTGGTGGAGATATCGATGTTGCAGCACAACTAACGGATCGTTTTGATAGTCCTTGATTCTCTGACGTAGGTAATGCAGATGATCTGTGGTGGTCGTGTTGATTCGATGATGTGTCGCTACTCGTAAAATGGGTTGTACTAGTTTGGCTTCTGGATAGGTTGCTGATAGGCAAGGGGCTGTGGCTTCTGCTTGGTGTCAAGGACTGCGGAGGACTAGCGTAGGGTGAATCTTCAGTGCTTTCGTAATTTTCTTCAGATTCGTTGTCGTAGATACCACCACCAACACTTGAATCCCGTACATGGACATTGGTATGTGAACTCGCAGTGTTTGAGAAAAGCCCTGTAGTGCTGTTACTACGACAGGAAACATTCACGGCTTCCATGGTTTGCGGTGACAGTTGAGGTAAACTCGGAGATTTACTACTGAGGCTAAGACTAGAAGCGCCTCCGGCACTAGCAGCACTTAGTCCTTGTGGTTGTGTTGCTGGTGTTCCTGACCCTTCATTCGAAGTCACTGAATACACTGGTGGTACTACTTGTCCCGAGGGTATATGGTTACGACTAGCTGCACTCGGAGGGGCGACCATAGGTGTGTGATATGCGCAAGGGTACGGAAATGGTGCAGGTCCGACTCCCATCGAACTTTGAGGTGACACTGGGGTCTGGAAAGGAAACGTTTGTGGGGAAAACTGGTGATGCACTGGAGCAGTAGTTTGATGTTGCGAAGGTACGCTGCGATTCCCCGGCTGGTTATGAATGAACATGGGAAAAGGTGGAAAGTGGGGTACAGGGCAGGTCATCGAATTAGTCGGTGCCGTGTTAGGAGTGACTCTCTGGATTTCCTCGACAGAAGGATTACCTCCAATGTTCATATAATTCATATTAGCTGGTGGAGACCATCCTAAAGCAGCCATGGGAGGACTGAGGAACATGTAATACGGGCCAATCTTCGGGTCGAATCCCTGCAATCAATTAAGACCATTAATTGCCATCAAATGTCGTAATTCACAGAACAGGCGGTCTTGATTTGCTTACCCCGATGAACGACTGGACGGGGGCAGCATAAAACTTGGTTTCTTCGTCTTCAATGTTTCTTTGTACTAACTCAGAATGCGCAGCGAACTTCTGAAGTATCTCGCTCAGAATTCTCTTCTGCTCGAAAGTAAAAACCGGGTGATAAACAGCTATCGTGAACAGTAAACAATATTCTTCTAAAGTATCACTTGAAAGTTCTGCCAACCATCCAGGAGCTTCTAAGAAATTTTGGGAGTCTAATAGCACTTTATAATAGGCATTAGCACACTCGCGATTGGTCGCAGTTAATAGCGACAAGTACAATATTAGCCTTCTGCGTAGCGTCTCATCTTCCAAGATATTTTTATCGAAACACGGACTAGGACTTTTGGCATCAGTTAACGTCACTGGTTTATCTGCAATGTTTGCTTTCCAAGTTTCGGCGTGGCGTCCTTCTTCTTCATCAACAGAGTTGGGCAAGTTTTTTTCATCTTTGATTGCAGTATTCTGACCGTGAGGGCGCTTTGGCGACTGAGGCAAAAGCGGACTTGAGCTAACTTTGTGTGTCGGATCTGCAGTAACTTCAGGGGGGATTTGGCGTAACGAGACAGCTGGAACTTCGGAACCTATAAAGCAAAAGAAAGAGATCAACATTCTATTTGTTATGTTTTAAACATGATTATGTACTTAAGAAATTACTTTACCAGAAAAAGTGGAAGGAGAGCTAGAACAAACATCCTTATTTGAGAAAACCGGGGCGATAGTGGTGTTGGTCCCACTTGGGTTGGCTGGTGCTTGACCGGTTACTCCTGGGCTATTGAGTAGAACGTTGTACAAAGCTTCTTTAGCAGATGCTGTTGTAGAATGTACAGAATTTTTTCCGGACAAAAATCCATTCGCACTATGGGACACTCCGTTCAATTCATGGAAGTCCCGCCTTCCAAGGTTTTCCATCACAGAACCCAAGAAGCGGATTTCGAAGGGGAGGCACATGTCGAGCAAGGTACACATGGTGTCCAACCGTCCCGCACCACTCTGTTTCTGGAACCATTCTACTACCTCATCTTTACGGATCATTTTCTGTGACAACAAAACAAAATTAAAAATCAGGTCTCCGTCAATTGAAACCTAGCTACTGTAAAAAATACTTTATACGACATTAGATGTCGTTCGCAGGCAAAGCAAAAGAAGTTTTGACATACTTATTATCCATTAGCTAAAATTATGTCAAGAATTTTAGCTCTCTCAGTCAGTAGTTGAAATTTCCAGAGGTCTGAAACTTACCCATGTGTTTTCTTTTCATAAATAATATCACCCAAAATATCTCAAAACCCTTTCAGCACTAACACTAGTGTCCTCGCTTGATTAAAGCCCAGTGCATCAATTCCATTTGAGACAAAACCGTAGCTTTCTAAAAATCATATTTCTCCGATTGCCTTTGCAACTATATATGTATTATATTTCATATTTGATACTTGTTCATCAATGCTCAACTTTGAACTTAGTGTGTCAGATAATATCCGACAGTATTTATTTATATTTATTAAATTTAAAATTAAATTTGAGTCCAGTTTATTTCGGAACCGTCTTCACGCCAAAACTTGAAGGCTATCCTTCCTAACAGTATACAACGGCCTGCTGCGAGTTCAAGTCACGAACCATATGCGTTCTGCTAGTGATATGCTGCTGAGGAGTATGTATGCACTATAAATTCTACGTATATATGTTTTACATTTTAAGGTTCCAGTATATTTGCGCGTTGACATCTGTGAGTTCCAAAAACCATTGAAAATAGCCATTGAGTAGAATAGGATATCTTAACCACTCACACGCGGGGAATTTAAACAGTTTCCAGAGGGTTACTGTAAGATATATACAGATGTATTGATATAGATTTGATATACTGTACATACATACATGATTTTGGTTTTTTTGCAGAATACGAATATCGTTCATTATATGGCTTGTATCTACTGATGTGATGTGTGGCAAACTTTTGGTCACACTTGTTAAGATTCATAATCAGATGTTTTCCTTTCAAGTATCAATCAATAAGAAACAACATCCATTGTTATGTCAGCACTAGGATCTCCTCACAATTGAATTACAAGGAATTGACTAACCGTATCCGGTGAATGCTGACTGGGTTTGGCGAAGTGCAGATCAGCACAAGGAACAAGCCGGCGGATTTTCGGTTTTCATTGTACGTATATATATAGGTGGTCACTCAGTACTACAAAAGTCGAATGTTGAAACGAGCAGGAAGCAATCAGCAGGAAATTCAAGTAATGAACAGATTTTTTCCTTGAGAGTGAATGTGTCTTGAGATTTTCCCCGTGCATTGACGTTAAGATCTGTTAATCCACCGGAATTTTCTTTTGAATTCTGCAAAATTCTGAATCGCTATTTTCTCATTTTCAATGCTTCAATTCCAGCTAGAATAAGAGCAGTGGTTATACTGTTCTGGTTTTCATTGCTATCACAATGAGCCTACCGAAAGTTGAAGAATTTCCGTACCAGTCTTTATGTCCGAAGGCCGAAACCGGAGTAACAAGTTTTCTAACCAAACATCCCGAGTATGACGGACGCGGCGTTGTTATCGCAATATTTGACTCTGGAGTAGATCCTGGTGTTGCCGGGTTAAAGGTAAGCTGTAGTAGCATATGCGTCCAAAAATCACTGGATGTTTCGGGGTAAACGATTCAAATGATTTTTTGCAGGTGACCAGCACTGGTCTTACCAAAGTCATCGAACGGTATGATTGCAGTGGTGCAGGAGATGTGGACATGTCCACCAAAGTTATACCATCCGCCGAACTCGAAATCAAGTTGGCAAGCGATAAAACTATCAAGGTAAGTTCACCTCTTGAATTGTCTCTGTGTTAGTTCCTGCAGTGATTATGTAATGTGAAGTGTTTGTTTTGAAATAGATACCATCTGAGTGGAAATGCCCCACGGGGGAGTATCGCGTCGGAACCAAACCATTGTTTGAATTGTACCCGCCAAAGGTCAAGGAGAGAGTTCAGGAGCACCGTAAAGAACGTTACTGGGATCCCGAGCTGCGAAAATTTACCTCGGCAGCAATACATAAGGCTACGGAGTACAGTAACAACAAGGCTACCGAAAATGCTGATGATAAATTTCTGAAAGAGGAATGGGACGCTCAAGTTGAAGTTAGCTTATACACTTGTCTTCATGGAAATACTTAAGTTAGGTAATTAACCTTATTGGAAATCGTAATTGTGAACCTGGATTTATAGGTGCTTACGACATTCGAAAAGAAGTACAAAGACCTTGGCCCAATTTTGGATTGCGTTTTACATTACGATGGATCGAAGTGGGTTGCAAACATCATTCAAGATCATTCTGATCCATCTAGCTGGATATCTCTGAGTGAATACTCGATGACTCAAGAGTATGCAATATTGTCGAAGGAGGATCAAGTGCGAGTTTCAGTCAATGTGTGGGACGACGGAGCTGTTCTTGAAATAGTTGGATTGTGTGGAAGCCATGGTACGCATGTGGCTTCCATTGCAGCAGGATACTTCCCCGACAATCCTGATCTGAACGGGGTGGCTCCAGGAGCACAAGTAGCGTCTTTCACTATTGGAGATGCGAGATTGAGCACGATGGAGACTGGCACTGCACTTGCAAGAGCAATTGCACACGTGATGAAACACTCGGAAAAGTATCACGTAATCAACATGTCATACGGAGAACATGCTCATTGGAACGTTACCGGGTACTTTGGACTTTGATCAATACTCATTGAGCTTACTTCGGAGAATAAAAGCCATTTACAAAAGATCTATTTTGCAGACGAATCGGCGACATGATGAAAGAGGTTGTCGACAAACATGGAGTCACATGGGTAGCTTCTGCTGGAAACCATGGTCCTGCGTTGACAACAGTTGGAACTCCTCCTTGGGTGTCTGCGAATACAATTATTGGTAAGTTTAAGAAATATTGTAATTTAACAAACAATAAAATTCAGGGATAGTGGGGACTCACATTGGATGTTTGATCAATGCAGGAGTGGGGGCATATGTTTCCCCCGAAATGATGCAGGCGGAATACTCAATGCGGGAAAGCCTTCCTGGGACGCCATACACATGGAGTTCAAGAGGTCCTGCTATTGATGGTGACATGGGTGTCAGTGTTTGTGCCCCAGGAGGCGCAATTACATGTGTCCCCAGTTGTACACTCTCATCTGCTCAATTGATGAATGGAACTAGCATGGCAGCTCCCCATGTTGCTGGTTGCGTTGGTATGATATCGTGATTTCATCGAAAAATAGATCAAGCTTCATTTATAGCTGTGCATTTTTTCAGGACTACTTTTGAGTGCAGCACTGGCAAAGAATGTGAAGTGGTCACCGTATAGTGTCAAGAAAGCCTTGGAAAATTCAGCCCAATTTCTTCAAGATAAAGATTTATTCGCTCAAGGTCATGGGCTTGTTCAGGTGAGCCCAAGCTCAATGTTAAACTAAGCAGTCGCCATTCTTAACGGTTGCAGTGTTTCTTTTGGCAATACAGGTCGAACAAGCTTTAACGTATCTTGAAAAATTCTCGTCCTCCCATTGCCGAGATGTAAGATTCTCAGTGTCCGTGTCGGGGGCGGGAATTTCTACTGGTGAACATTTCAAAGGCATTTACATGAGAGATGCTGATGTTCATCAGCCTCGAGATTATTCGTTGGAGATCCGTCCGGTATTTTTCAATTCCAAATGCGTTGGTAAGCCTGGAGTTTTCGTGGTCACGAGAGAACAAAATCGTTTATTTGATTATTTCCTTTCATTCGTATAGATCCTGAGGAAAAGATCAACTTTCGTCTCAATTTATGCCTAGTAAGTCGAACTACGTGGGTACAAGTACCAAAATACCTCGACTTGGCTAACTCTGAAAGGTCAATCAGTGTTAGAGTTGACCCAACCGGCTTATCATCCGGAGTCCATTATTCAAAGTGAGGTCCTGCTCGCCAGGGCAGCATACATTTCGTAGTGGAATTATATATTTCGAGCTTCACCAATTGAATGAAACTGGGCATTTGCAGAATCGAAGCGTATGATCGAAACCATCTGGACCATGGGCCGGTATTAAAGATCGACGTGACTGTTGTTAAACCTCACTCATTGGTAACTAAGAGTTTCCGACCCATGGCAGACTTCCAAAACGTTGTTTATGGTCCTGGAGATATTCAGCGATATTTCATAAAAGTTCCGAGAGGGAGCGCTTGGGCTAGTAAGTTTCAAGTGATGGTCCGTATTAAATATGAAATTTTTGCTTACGTAAAATGCATTGTTTTATTCAACAGGCCTTTCGTTAAAATTACGTGAAAGTAGTTCTGCTGCAAGATTTGTTATACATGCTGTTACCCTTCTACCGGCACGAAGTTGCACATCCTTGGAATTTTACAAAATGTGTAGTTTGCAACCGTTGGAAGAAATCAATTTAGCATTTGGGGTGCAGGTAAGACCTTTCGTATATTTGACGAGCTGAATCCAGCTTTGCGAAAAAAAACTTAGCTTGTCTATTTCAGGAAAATCGAGTCCTAGAAGTAACGATTGCAAGATGGTGGGCAGAACAAAATGGCTCAGCTTCTCTCGACGCTTCTTTATTGTTTAGAAGCGGCGTAGTCAGCAAGAAGGACTGGGTCGTATGCGCTGGTGATGCATATGGTAAAGTATGCATTTATAACAACTTTGGCACAGAAGAGATACTCCCAGCTGTAAGTCTTAAGAAACAAGTGCAACTGCTACGCCCCCTGGAGGTCACCCTTACAGCCTCTGAGACATCAAGAGACGTCCTAACTGACAATCGGTGCATTTATGCTCTCACTTCAACTTATTATTTCGGACTATCACGAACGTGTGAAGTAACTATCAACTGGTAAGTTGCCGGCGTCGTGTTCAGGATCAATGATTGAATCCAGCCATCGTAAAATCATGACTACAAATATTGTTGCAGCCCCCTGCTCAGCGACACATTGTACGAATGTGAGTTTGAAGCTCAGCAGTGGATGATTTTTGACTCTAATAAGAGATACATTTGTAGTGGTGATGCCTATCCCCACAAGGTAATTTATAACTCTTCATTTTAGTAAAGTAGGTGTTAGTTGGTGAAAAAGGGGCCTCTGATGTACTTTTGGCTATTTCAGTGGCGAGCCAAACTTGAAAAGGGAGATTACATCTTGAAACTCATTGTGCGTCATGAGAAGCGAGATTCCTTGGAGAGGTTCTTCAACACGAGCTCTAACGGCAGTAGTGGTTCTACATGGGCTGGTGATACCTTAATACCGGCGTTACCTGTGCTTCTCGGTGCAAAGTTGCCTACTCCTATTTCTCTGGATCATTACTTTTCACTTCATGATGTGCAAGATCCCAAGTCTAAAAAGAACTCTAATAGCAGCATGATTCTGAAGAACGAAACCACTACCAATCTCTTCATCAGTACATTCATCCCAGAAAAGTAATCCGAACAAGCAGACCCATTGTGTGGGCGTAAGCGAATTTGATAACTTCTTGTGGTTTTACAGAAATCTGAAAAACCTTCCAGCTACTTCAACTCTATACTTACAAGGGTTGCTCCAGTTAACAAAAGACGAAAAAGGGAGGAAAGTTAGCGCTATAAAGTTCAAGCTCACAATTCCTGAACCTCCAGCTCGGCCAAAACCTGTGCCTTCCAAAGAAACAAAATCGAAAATTGAAGAACTGGACGAGCAGTTGCGAGACTTAACGATCAATAAGATGACAAAGCTCGAAGTTGTGGACTCAAAACGCGTTTACGAAGAGTTGAAGATCAAACACGATAGTCATCTTCCGATTCATGTTGCGAGATTGAACTTTTTGGATGGCTTGCCAATGAAACCTGGAACTAACGTGGATGAAGAAAATAAGAACAAATTAGATGCAGGAACTAAAACTAAGGAAATTTTGCAAGAAATAGTGAGCATTAGTGACAAGATCCTGAGTATGGTTGATGCTTCGAGTCTTCTTGTACATTATGGGACGAAACCTTGCAGCCCAGGTACTCCTGACACAGCTCGCGTAAAACAGCAAATGGACAAGCAAAGAAGTGCGATGGTTGAAGCTTACGTCAAAAAAGGTTCGGCTCTCTATGATTTGGCAAAGATCCATAATGAGGACCAGGATGTCGTTCGACAACGTTTAAGTGAACTCATCACCGAAGTTGGAAAATATGCGGATATGAATGACCCCAGGGTAAGCATTGGTTATGTTTGGTTACTGTTCGACAAGATTGCACTTCCAGAAAATAATCACGACCAACTCTCTTTGTAGGTGTTTGATCTGGTAACAAAGCACGCGATTGAATGCAAACATTACGGACGGGCCCTCAAATACTTGGAGAAGCAGTTAGATTCCGATCCTTCTAAGTGGACCTCTGACCACGACGCCAGAGTCATTGAAATGTTCAAAAACCTTGAGTGGAACATGGCTGTGTGGTATTGGACAAGCGTTGCTGCTCACCGTTTTCCAAAGAATTTTAGATCTTTTTAAGTTCTTATTTAATCTTGTTTGGTGCATTTGAAGCTGAAGTTTAGTTGAGGAGAGAAGCGGTATAGTTATAAATAACGAGAGGATGATTTAAAATTCACGCATTAAATAGACTTGAAACTTGTTTATACAGTTCAGTGAATTCTTCGTGAATTGAGACTGGCTAATTTCAACGACATGCTAATCAATTAGAAAACATGTGTGTGATTATCATGTCAATGATCATACTGACTTTAATTTGTGTCAGGTAGTCATTCCGTAAAAAGATATATACTTAATATTTCAGATCTGTAAAGCTTCCGTAGAATGCTGCACAATAACCCGAAACAGAAAATGCCAGAAGAACTAATTTCTCGATGCATTTGCAATAGACGCTGATTGAATTATAATAAGACGAATGTAGGAATATATTGCATACGTAAAAGTTCATCTATATGATCTTGATATTTTGAGAAAGACTTGTAGTACAAAAACTGAATTGTTTGAAAATCGTGTTGTATGATTACATTGTTGCACAAAATTCTGAAAGACAAGATTCTCTTTTACATTCATCAGATGTCGAAGGAGATATTATCAAAAATGACTAAAGGTGAGCCGTAATTGGCTGAAGAGACAATACTAATTGTTGTGGAATGTGTTGCATCTTGGGCACACATACTATCAGGTTGCTTAACGCAAGTATCATTTGAGCAAGCAATTATTTTTTGCTGCTTTGTACAGGGTAATGAAGGTTCGATGACAGCTTCCTCAGAATACCCACTCTCATCGCTGATATTGTCGTCGTTAGTAGCTGCTATATTTGTACGCCTGGGAAATTCATCTTGCATTTCTGAATCTGAAGAATCGTTTGCAGGATCTGAAGTGCTACTTCCAGGGTAAGTATCTGGATCTGTTGATGTTTCTCCCGGAAGATCCAGGAGATGTAACATGACTTTAGAATATGCGTTGAGGGCGGGTAGATCGAGTGCCATTGCATCCTTTTCTTGATTATCTGCCCTTGAAGCATCCACGTCGCCATAAGGCCCAGTTATAACTTCAGGCGCTATTTGACTATCTTCATCAGCAGGGTTTGAAGTCGCAAAGTTTCTCTCCCTCAGAATGGAGTCTTGTATCTCTCGCGCGGGTGACGGCGGGGAGGCCGGTTCTTCGTTTTCTTCAATTGCTGACAACTTAGGGGCCGCTCTGTAGACAAAATGAGTCAGAATCGTCGTTGAATCATGATCATGAAAATGAGTTTCGATGTCCTTTAGTGCTTTTCTAAAGTTCTTACCTTCCTTTATCCAAGGGTGGCTTGTAGTTTGTTGAAGTTTGATGGGGATGGTGATGCTGGTTGTTTGGGTATAAGCTCTGCACGATTGAAAGTCGCGCATTTTGGCGAATCAATTTCTCTCGCTTGAAATCAAACAGCGCTTCTGCTAGACGGTTCCTTAGACACTTGGCGAGCTGCACTGCTCTTTCGTGACTCGGGCATAATACTGCATGGCACCTCAATTCCTGCTTCAGTTTTCGACCTTCGTGCCTATCACAGAAATATGTTAATGTTAGATGATGAAATTTGGCAAGAGCGACGATACCCTTTACTCGTCCTCAAAGTACCTGTATATCCAGCAGAATAATTTGGGATAATCAACAGGAACACCGGTCCAGGTAAGTCTGTTGGCCCAATATTCGGTCAGTCCGTGTTCAGCAGTGTAGGCCTTGAGCCCGGAAGGCGTGACGCTGACAGTCATCTTGATTGAGCCCCTTCCATTACTGTGATTCCTCCAGAGCGCCGAAGCTGGCCTCTCCAAACAACCTTCGCACTTGGCCCACGTCGTGACAACATTTCCAAGGTAAGTTACTTTCAGAACAGGATTCTTTTCGGTGATATCGGCCTTGTCTCGTCGAAGAATCCTCCGAACGAGTCCAAGCATCGATTCGCAAATGGGGACTCGCTGGTCCTCTCTGCCTCCATATGCAGCCTCGGAAACCTTTGTCGCTGGCATGGCGCTAGCACATAACTAGTACCCTCGAATGGAACGATCTGCAAAAATAAAGTTTTTTCAAACTTGAGGTCAGCTGTTAAAACCAAAGTTGAACTCCTATTCTCTTAAGCACTAAAAAATGAACTGCCTCGGATGGAGCGTAGATCGTATGTAGTGACAGAAATGAGGTAAAAATCTCATGGCTCACTGACCTAGTGTGTATGTCACGAAATTTACAGCAAGAAGCCGAAAATGCAAAGGTGACAGCTACATTAAAAATTAAAGCTCAAAAGTCGTTTGAAGGTAGCACCTGACGTGATGAAATAAAAGAAGAAATGTGCAAGGCTCCTTTGGCAGCATAGGTTTGGTTCGTATCTGATGTGTTGAATAATGAGAGGTTATATGATTACACCTTCAGCAGGGAAGAAGAAGGAAGTGAATAATATAAATTTCAAGCTCTAATTACTTTCAGAACTGGGATATTACTTGAATGCGCAGGCCGCCATGCTTTGTTAGCTTTGCCTTTGCTTGCTTCAAGATCAGTTGAACTTTGAGTGATTTTGCTCTTTCAGAATCTTCGTCACAGATTTTATCAGTTGTACCCGCCGAAATAACTGTGGAACATTCTGACTTGAAACTCGAGCCACAAAGTTGCATAACTTATATATTCAAGCGCCACTGCCACTCCTTGCGCGTCTTCTCACAGCGCACAAACTTTCCCTACAAAAAATTAAGTTTGCAGTAGGTGAATAGAGAGTGAACTAATTTTTATGAGTCCTGGTAGGATATTCAAGGACAATTCTGCCTTTTACTGGTTGCCAGTTGCATAAATCTGCCCTCACAGTTAGTCAGGCAATGCCATCAAGCCAGCATTGAAGCGCTTTAGCAATGAGCCGCGCTAGATGATTTCCACTTGTTCCAAACTTGAGTCCATTTTGCAGGCTCTGCATCACTTGACTGTCTTTTGCGAAATAGCTCTCATGCGACTACCAAAACTAATTTCAGTTTGAATTCACAACCAATAACATCTCTTCATCATGCAAAATTTCAGTTGATTTTTCTTTTTTTCTGTCATGACGCTGGTGGCTACCTGACCTCTCAAAACTTGCTGCATTTCCCCCTCATTTCGGATTGAGAGCTGAAAATTTATAGCTTGTTTAAGCAAAGCTCATTTACCTTGGGAAGACTTTCAGCGACTACTCTGAATTCAGGTTTTGACTAATACACCTCCTCTCTACGAACTATATAGGTCAAGCCAAGCTACACTTTCACCAATTTCTGAAACTAGTCGATAGCAATTCAGCTCGCTTTTCGACACCCAGCCCAGGTAACTCACGATTTTTTGCTGTCTTTTCATTATGATGTATGTACTTGTTGAGTGGTGGATGTGTCTTTGTCCTAACTTCTTCTATCCTTCCTTACGGACAAGTGGCTTATATCTTGTATCTACTCTAGTTAAATTGATCGTACCTGAATTCTGTTTGTGGGACTTGTCGTTGGTGTTAAAAAGCACAAATCTCAGAGTTGAGGTAAGACGTTTCGGCACAGACTCGACGGAAGCACAATTAGGAAGCGACTCTTAACGAACGCTAATGATCCTCTTATTTTAGAGTATTTCAGAGTCACTCGCAGCCCGCGTGAATATTAAGATTTTTACCGGTTCTGCCTGCTACAAACAAAATTAATTCACCGATAAGCATCCAACCATTTAAATATTTTCTCGGGAACAACGAGATAAGGAGTCAAAATTAGATCTTGAGAAAAATATAGTGAAACACAGTCATATAGGTAAACTTATAGCCCTTGAAACCTGTGCGCCGGAAGTGGGAGTTACGAGTTGGAACGAGATCTTGTCCAGTTGTTTCCAATTCTAAATACACAAATAGATTCTATTCTACCTTTGTTTATAACTTGTGAGATATGAACTGTTATTAATTTGACATTTCTTAAGGAAGACGGGAGAGAGCTGCGCTGCAACATCTTTTAACTCATGTCAAATGAAATGTCACGAAAGTATAGAGTTCTGATGTTTGTTGTCTGAACAGCCGAAATATGTATTCGTCATACGAAACTCATTTCCTTTACTGGAAATATCAGGCTACAATTCTTGCGTCTTACTTACGCAGTAATGGTTCGGACTAGGTCGAGCAGGCCAAATCCAAGTTATTCACAATGCTCTAGGAGCAGAAACCACTATTTCTTGTACATTCAGAATGTTTATCGTTGTCAGTCATCTACAGAACTGCAGTTACAGGACGTCTAGTTCACACTTGGAGGGACAAAACTATACAAAGAACCGCATTGAAAATGTCAACAGGATATGAAGCCGACTTGTGTCAGCAAGTTATTTTTCATTTCACAGTTTCAAGAGTAGCATTGCTTTATGCATGAGTGTATTTCCGCCAAGCGCAGCGAATGGTTATCAACATTTCAACCATAAATAGATATACACATATATAATAGTCACAACTCATAGTCGGTTGATTGTAATCAACATTAGACATCAACTTGTAACAAAATATTCTCTTTCGAGTCTGCATCAAATGTGCCAATTCCGGAGGCAGCCGGCTGGTGAGCCTTGACTCGCAAGCAAAAGCATGGGCGAAAAAGTGTCATCGATTCAGTCAGATGCTAGTTTATGTACTTGATATACGGACTTCTTTTAACTGAATATTTCCTTCTATAAATTGATCAATGAACACGTATCGAAAGAGTCTCTGAGTTAAACATATTTGCAGCTCTTTCAACAACAACTTGTCAACTGGCCTGACAAGTGTATATGTTTAAACATAAGCTAAAATCACGTTTGATTCATTTGACCCCTGTCATCTGCAGAGCATACATACAGTTCTTTCGCCCCACCAAGTTTCTAGAACGTTGCTTAAGCTTATGTAGTTCACTCTAGTATGTATTGATAGTTTTGATGACTATGGTGTATGGTGGCCCAACTTTCATGAATAGTTTCTCTTCCCCATAGCCAAAGTCTCCGAAACCAGCAGTGATACTGTAGATACAGTCGGTAAAGACAAGTTCACGGCAGAAGAATGACAGTCTGGATAATCTGATGAAACAAATTGTTAGCAAGTTCACCTTGATTCATGTTCACCTTCAATCGACACTTTTTCCCAAGGAAGGACGGAGCAGCACAGGATATTCAATGTCGAAGCAGATTCAAAACAGGATGTTGGTGGGAATGTGCATTCGCGTGCAAAAAATGCATGAGAACTGAAACACTTGAAACGTCTTCTAAATCAATTCTGGAATGAAAGTAAAGATAATTCGGCATTTATGCTTTCAGTTTGCCGCATTGAGATATCGATACACTTTCGATTGAAGACTTATGCGCTGCGCAAGTGATTTTAGATGGAAACCAGTAACTCTCTACAACATTTCGGCCGCAAATTCTCCACCACGGCGACGAGTGCCTTTTGCAGATTTTCCGCATGAGCTTTCGTTGTTCTGTTCGCTGTAATATTGTCCTTCATTTATCCTCCTATGATGAAAGGAAAAAATTGTTCTGTTCAAGCGTCGCTCTAAAGCGTTTTTAATGCAATTCGCTCCAGAGTTGCCGTTTGTCTCGTCTATAAACGTTTGTGATGAATGTAGGATGCATTTTAACCACGTCTAGCAGTATGTAGGTTTCGATTTTACTTCAAAGGAAAGAAACAATAATCTGATGATTACCTGCACACAAAGTTTGTGCTTTCTCGATCCCTGCAATTCTTTCACACTCTGCAATGCTTTCACTCTCAGTTTGAATGGTAGCCTCCACTTTTTCTTGCTGTGGAAAATGCACTGATCTAGTCACAGAATGAGTCACTTGGAATTTGAGCGTCTTCTTATTCTGCAGCTCCACCTGCTGTGCTGCTTAATGATTTCTGAATGGAACTGGGTAATTAGACGGGGAAGGTGGCAAGGGAACACGGATCACTGGACACGAGCAATTTGTTGCTTCCTTTTGTGGCTGTTTAGGTCGGTTTGTAAATAAATTCTAGGATTTCTGATGGGATAGTAAATTGATAATGTGATGGAGTTAAAAATGGGATTGTTTACTGCTGGTTGGGGCTGGCTGTTGGACTGTTGACGCATTAGCAGTTGACTCAGTTAGTTTTTGTAACTGCTCGGCTCAGGCTGATGTTACATGCTACCTCGCAGCTTCCATTACTTGGCTCTACCTGTCGTCCATCCATTCTCTCTATTAACTTGCTTCCCAAAGTCGACTGTCCGCATGTTCCTCCTGCCTTGTACCATTGGAAATGGTAACCTGTGCTGTATAGTGGGAGGGCTAAATGGAATGGAATGGCGTTTCAAGTGCCGTCCTTTCCTTACATTGCCTTCTCTTCAATTCTCATCTGTAATTCTCCACTGTATATACGCGATACGCGACTCACCTGCCTTCCCTCCTTCACTTCTTCCCTCGCCTAATCATCCTCTTTCAAAGTCGATACAAATTTTACAGCGGCAGTTAGTTTAAGTTACTGCGTACGGCTTTTGCCTTGCAGCTTCCCCTCCTTCATGCATTGTCGATGTAGCCTTTCTATTCATGTATCATTACAGATATATATAATATATACAATATACAGTTGACTTCTCTCTTCTCACCTCACCAGATTCCAACCCATTGTTGCTCACCTGTCCTCAGCTCATCTCTAATTTCTTTTCATTGCGCTGAATTCATTCCACATATACCAAAGCCACCGAATATTTGTCACACAGCCAGCATTTTCAACCTGCCTCCTTACCATTGCCTTGCCCTTTTCACCAAAACTTCTTCTGCCCCTTTAAAATACTCCTAGACACCACCAAAACCATACGTTTCCACTTCCACAGGTGAGCCATATGTACATCATGTTAACTAAAGCACATCTTGCAGTTTACCTTCATCTACTTCGTCAGAGAAATTCGACGGCGGCCAACACTCACCCGCCAATGCCAACTTTTAACCATGTACTAAGTACTAACCGTCCGAGCCCCCTTTTCCCTCCCTGTCAACAAACAATCGCAATAAAAGCGAAGCGCCTCATAGCACCTGTTCTCAAGTCAGCTGCATATTCGCATATTCGCATGATTCTCTATTACATACGTCCATGATTGTCCAACTGTTCTATTAATTCAATCGCGTATGCTATGAATGCACACGCCGACAAAGACATCTACTGCTCCAGTGTGCATACATTGACTGCTGGAGACTGAACTGACCCCAGATAATAGCATAAAAATTTAATTTAAACTTCCCTAATCGTCTTTCTAGCCTTTGATGATTGATTGGTTGAATATTCGCTATCGGGCATACACGTGAGAAGCAGCAGTTCACCACGAAAAGTATTAGAAATATTTTTATAAGCCTTTTTGCTTGATGTCGATATCCCGTTCAGAACCACATATTTTGAACGCAACAATCCAGCCCCTTCACGGAGATTGTTAACGGTTTTTCATCCCCTTGAAGCTTCAAAGGATAACATTTTATTGCGACATTAAACTTAACTACTAAACAAGGCCAGGCTCATCCTCCTCTCATAAAGCTTGCATTTTAAATCAAGTTATTACATATTGAAAATATATAACAGTAGTTCAGCTGGCGACATAGTGTGTCATGTGAGGGAAGCCGCACTCTAAAACGACAAGTGCTCCCTGCAACTTTTCAAAATAATATGTCATACTGATCTAGATGACTAATTCCCTCTGCCACATATGTCGCAGTAAATTACACAACTCTGCTGGATCAAAGCGATAAGCGACTTCAGACGCATAAAATATCACGAAAAACCAAATAATTACTTCTTAGATTGTCGATTGACGGCCTATACTGACTCTCCTATACTGCATTACGGCTAACTCAGCGAATACTTGGAAATTGCCTCAAAACAGACATGAAAATACTCTTATTTATAAGATGACAGGTTGTGTATATATGTATTTTAAAGACGATCGTTCTTACAATCTGCAGAGTTATTGTTCAAAAACTTCAGTGAAGGACAGTCTCACGCCTGATTCAAAGCAGCGATGTTCCAGATTTTGATAACGCGATCAGAGCCTACCGTTACGAGTAGATTTCGACTTTCATCCAGATGTAATGTAACTACAGAGTGCTTTGCTTCATGGAAAGATGCCAGGGAAGCTCGACTGTGGAATGAATGACACATATTATATAATTCGACTCATAGCTGAAATTTCAACAAACATGGAAAACTGTTTTTGCTTTCAACTGACTTACTCTGCATCTGTAACCTGAGCAAAACAGGGATCACATAGCCTGACTTCAAACTCAAAGCCCATTTTCGGCAAAGGAGAACGACGTGTGGAGCATTTGTCACAGACGGCTTTGCCGCAAGCCCGGCAATGATGTTGCCGCTGACCAATTGTTTTGGATTCCATCATTGCTCTCAAGTTCCAAAAGAACGGTTTCTTGCATGATTCGCAAATGTCTGATTCCTTCCAGTCTGGAGTCTAAAATTTCGAAAAAGTTCGAATTTTTCGATTATTGTTGGGTGCGAATGTACAACCAAGATTAATGACGGCGTGAATTAATCACCTCTATGCGCTGAACCTTCATGTTCCATGCGACAAGCAGAGCATCTTCTCCACCAGAAATCAGCTGATTAGTTTTTTGTAGATATTCCAAGCCGGTAACTTTGCCCCTGGAAGAGTAATTAGCAAAAAATAAACTCAAACTGTGCATGATTCTTCTTAATCAAAGGTAAAGGTCTTGCCCAATTGCTTACTTGTGGCCTTGCAGCTCATACACAGTGCCTCGTTTCCCGCCAATGTCCCACACACAAACGTTCTGATCAAAAGACCCGGAGAACAGCAACGAGCTCTGTGGCTCCCATAAAAGAGAGCGAACTGATCCCGAATGACCTTTGAAAGTAGTGACACATTGTAACGAATTGTTCTCGACCAATTTCAGCATGGTGATTTGCCCCGAGTAATCTCCTACAAAGGCATGGTCAGTGTGGGAATCGAATCTATGGAACCAAAATTAGACTTTAAACCACAACTTTACGTTTAATAAAGTTTCAGCAAGGTACATACTGTAATGCTGTGCACCACGCCCCAAAAGTGTGGGTTGCGACGATGTTTCCGCTTCGCATGTCAGCCCATTGAAAGGTCTTGTCTCTGGATACGCTCAAAATTCGCCCCTTCTCGTAATGAATACCGGTTACACGGCCGATATGCGACAAATAGTCCTTCCGATGATCAAGTTTATTGCAATCAGCAGCCAAACTGAACTCCATCACCGTACCGTTATCAAGACCGATAAAAACAAGCCTGGTGTCCTGTCCATTGAATGACATGAAGATGGTGGTAGCCTGTGAAGGCACATACTGACAAATGCTGGGCCAGTACTGTCCAGAATCTCTCTTGAGCCACACTTGAACGGTCCTAGAAAGACCAGAATTCAAAATTGTATTATCATAAATCATAAAACATTCATGCGGGTACTCAACGTTCATACTTGTCATCTCCAGCTGTAATGACACCGTCTTCGCCGGGAATCAAAGCAGCGTCATTCAAGTCATCAGTGAATCCTTCAACTTTGCCAACTAGCTCGGGCTTCTTTGTTGTGGCGAATTTCACTCCTGGCTTGATTTCTGCGGCCATGACGTGAAACTGTATATTGGAGCAAAATTGATGCTTGAATTAACGATTTCATTTGAAAAACGATAACCACTTCACGAAGAATACTCACGTTCAATGATGTGAGTGAATGAGTTCTAATGATTTAAGGAATTCAAGCTCGGTCAGCAGTTTTTCCAGTGCGATCGGATAGCGACTATAGACTGTTTTTTCTGTAAGTTGAGCTATCTGTGTGGGCGTTCGCAAAATAGTTTAACTCGTCTGCTGCTACTTGATTAATACAGAAAAATAAACCTTTTATAATTGTGATTGGATTCTCACCTTTTGCAAGATTTGTTTTCCAATCACGATTTTCATACGCTACTGCCACTGGACACAGCAATTCAATCTTCAAGTTGTTCTGCTCTTGTTGTCAGATGATTGTCATTCTGCTGTCATACTTGCTGCTATTTACAAAGGCAAAATGCAGATTCAAACATGTATACTGTGTGTAATCTGCCCTGGCAAAATAATATCCGCACCTTCAATCTGTGCTTTTTTAGGAGGTTCACTTCTTGAAATCTGCCAGAGCCATTGAAAACTTTGCTCAAGTCAACCGAGTACAAAATCGATGATGTGACCAAGCCGAGAATACCAAGAGTGAGTATGTACACCGTTATGATTTCATTTGATGTCGGCTAACTCGCACATCAACCCTGATAACCACCGCCTCATTCAAAATCATTTTATATTCACTGGTCAACCAGGGAAAGATATATAAACAAACAACATCGAATTCCACATTGACACTTTTGCTCTACGCTAATGGTTCGCAGAAATTGTACATGACCTTTTGCCTTTTCGTCTTACGATAGAATAACTGTTTCACTCTCTGGATCAATCAATTAAGCACATCTGTTACGTAAATGATAGATAATTTGTTTTCTCACAATCCGTTCGATCCTACGCAAAAGTCTGAAGTAGACAACAATTAAGTGAACATACTCGAGTGAATTTATCGCCTTTTAGCGGAATACAAAAATTGGCAAGCCTTCTGGACCCATTCAAAGCTTTCTGGGAGCGGAATCATGCGATAAACTCTTGTAAGGCTCTGCTGTAGGCAGTTGGAACGGTGTCGAATTGGTTGAGAATGACTGGCTGCTATTGTGAACAAAGAACAATTTTCACTATGAATCTCATAATTTTAAACCTCTACCTGAAAGGGTCAAATTCCATTGTGGACTCGACTGCCCTTTAAGAACTGTCTCAGTCACTTTCAAAAAGTTCTGACTTTCGCTAAAAAACTTACGAATGCCCTGATTTGCACTTTTTCTTTTTCTGTGGTGACCGTAGCCGTCTAAACGTTACTATGAGGGGATTCGCATTCGTTGTCTTCGTCCTGAGCTACGTTTGTGTCAGTTACTGTGCAATAACTGTTGTTAGCATAATTACTAACGAAACCGAAGTTATAATGAGCGACCAACCTGCAAGATACATTCCCGCTCAGGAGGACTACTTCGAAATCGAGGTAAGTTCCGAAATTCATAAATATATACCTGTAAGGTTAGGGGGTAACTGACTGAGAGTGATATTCGTAATTGGCACTTAATCTCATGAATTGTTTTTTACGTCTGGTGCAGGGTTATGTCATTGCTGCGGAACCGGAAGACGCCTGCTTTCCTGTACGTTCAGTTCAAAATATAGACTCTTCAAATTAAAATGTGGCATAAAGTTATGAAGTTCTGTTCTATTTCAGGTTAAGCCTCCACCCGAAATAGCAGAACAAGTCTCATGGATTTTGCTGGTTAAAAGGAAGAATTGTTCGTTCCAAACCAAAATTGAGAACGCTCAGAATGCCAGTTACGACGCTATTATTGTCCATAATGTGGACAGCAATGCTACGGCTGCAATGGGCGTCGAAGATTCATCGCGAATCCGAATTTATGCAGTTTTTATCGGTGAATACAACGGGATCCAGTTGCGAGATGTGTATAGCTACCATAACAAAACTAACCAGTAAGTTAAATAAAATAATACTATTCGTAATTGATATGTAGAGAGAGCAACGAAATGTTTTTATCACTCCCATTCTAGATACTACATCCGGATTGAAGACAATTTTTCGATCAGCGGGTACATAATTCCATTTACCATCATACTGGGTATATCGTTTGTAGCCATGCTCTTGTTTATGGTGAGTAGCTGATCCAGAGAGTTTCACAAATATCATAACGTAAAATTTTACCGATGGAATGGATTCCAGCTATGGCATCAAGTTATCAGGTGGGTGAGAGAAAGAAGAAGAAGCAGGAAAAGAAGACTGCCTTTATCGGCGTTAAAAAAGTTGCCTACACAGAAATGGAGCAAGGGTGACCCATATGAAATCTGTGCAATTTGTATCGAAGACTTTGTTGCCAATGATAGAATCCGGATACTTCCTTGCTCCCATGGTGGGTTCCACGAATGAGAGGTGCAATTACATACTATAAACAGGATATCTTTACTTGCGTGTTTTGTAGGTTTCCACACGGATTGCATTGATCCATGGCTGACTAAAGGACGGCGAGTTTGTCCGATCTGTAAACGCAAAGTGGTTCTTGCGGACGAAAGAGTTTCAGATTCAGACTCAGACTCTGACTCAGAAGCAGCTCCATTGCTCGGAACTTCTACCTCTGCGACCCCTCCTGCTTCATCCGGAGGAACTAGCACTTTCGTTCAACAACGGGTATTGGACGACAGTTTGTTATTCTACAAGTATTGTTACAAAATATTGCACGGTTACTTGTGTTTAGGAAAACCCGTTTCTAAGGGCACAAAGAAGACTACGAGTTTCTCGTCAAACTCGAAGAGAAGCTTCAGAAAGTGATACAGCTTCAAGTGACGAAGATAGCAGCTCGGATGATCCAAGCGAAACTAACAGCCATGCTCCTGCCAGTAGTAGTGCCAGAAGCAGTGTAACAGCGGAAGTATACACTTCTGTACCCGCCACAGGTCACTCTGAACTAGTGACTGAATATCAGCATGAAAACGGTGCTCTTGGACTAAATACCAGACAAGGATGCAATGAAATCGAGTGTGCTATTGGTGTTGAAGCCACTACTATCATGAACAACTTCGAAACTGAGCAAGTGGGCGATAGTGCCGAAAGTGTTCCCGAAGTTATTGTAACTTCTGCTCATGATGAGCATCTTTCGGACTTGCCGGACTCTCTCCATCGTGGTCATAATGCCATCGTTTAAAACAAAGTCATAATTGTAAATATACATCTTAAACTGTTAGTTTAACATGAATTCATCAATTCATCATACGAACTAAGTCACAATTTGGAGCATTTTTATACGTATAGTCAACTTGACACGCTGGGACCTTTGAGGCTGACAAACTCTCGGATTTTAGATTAAACGTTTTTAAAAGCTGAATTGTATACTGACTTATAACTGAAAATGATTCAAGAAATTACTGAATGGCCTGAAATTCATCTCAACGTTTTTGCATTGCTTGTACATGTAGATAATCACCAGTTTATGAGCGCTGTGTCGCTAAGGAAATTTATATGCAGCTTTCACGTTCTTGTGGGCATTATGTGTGTATCTACATACTTGAAACTGCATATAGCTGTCATAGGTGAGTACGTATGCATGTATATGGTTACACTTCTTTCTGGCACCGAGTTACTTGATATCGAATTCTGCTTGATCACCTTTGGTGTTGGAAGATCACAGACTTTTCAAAATTTTATCAAGCCGTTTTGCTTCCGCAGACAGTTTGTGAAGTGAGATAAATAAGTCATTGCTTTTTTCCTTGAATGTGATTTTACGCCATCTTGTTCAAAAGGTACCGCATTAAAGTCGTCGACCGCTTTTTGTTATTTGCGAGAGTCTAAAATATATGGTTTTGGCATTGCGTTGAATTTTATTCTGACGGTTTTGCGTCTGCCCCAATAATTGACAGTGCTCGTTTAATCATCACCTGAAATTCAGTTATTTTTCTTACAGCATCCGTTATTGTCTGTCTGTTAGAGATCTTATTGTTCGTAATGGAAGAAGTCATGGCTCCTATCACAATGCCGGTAAGTCTTCCTCTGGTTTCCGGTTGGTTAGTGATTTTTGTTCCCCTAATACACATTATAATTCCGTGGAATTCGGTCCTTATGTTTAACCAGCAAGAGGAACTAATCCCAGAAGTTAAACCTGGTGCAAATCTACCAACATCGGTGGAAGACATGGACCTCGACGATGTTTTCACTAAATACAAGGTATTTGCTGCCGTACGATCGTTGTGCGAGTTATAGGTCTTTGTCAAATAACTTATCCGCGAATATCATGTCATGTGTGTTACAGAAATTGCAGAGGCAATTGGAGTTTTTGGAGGTACAGGAGTCGTACATCAAGGATGAGCAGCGCAATCTGAAGAAGGAATACATTCACGCTCAGAATGAAGTTAAACGCATTCAAAGCGTACCGTTGGTCATAGGTCAATTCCTTGAAGCCGTAGACCAGAATACTGGCATTGTCGGAAGCACCACAGGTAATGTGCTTGCCATTTTGCCATAGTGGAAATCTTTTGCACTATTGGTGTAATTGTCATGCTTTGTTTGCAGGCTCGAACTACTACGTGCGGATTCTATCTACCTTGGACCGCGAGCTCTTGCGTCCATCGTCTTCTGTAGCTTTACACAAACATAGTAACGCACTTGTTGACGTGCTTCCACCTGAAGCTGATTCATCGATCTCTATGCTGCAAGCAGGTGAGTTGGAAGTAGAGTGTAGAGTGACTGTGAACCTGGTCATACAAAAATTAATTATTATTTATTCATTAACTAAACAGATGAGAAGCCGGATGTTTCGTATTCCGACATTGGAGGCATGGACATGCAGAAACAAGAAATGAGAGAAGCTGTCGAACTTCCTTTGACACACAATGAACTGTATAAGCAAATTGGTATTGATCCGCCCAGAGGTGTTCTGATGTATGGACCTCCAGGGTGTGGTAAAACTATGCTGGCCAAAGCAGTGGCTCACCATACCACTGCTGCTTTTATTCGAGTGGTGGGATCAGAATTCGTGCAAAAGTACTTGGGGGAAGGGCCGAGGATGGTTCGTGACGTCTTCAGGCTTGCGAAGGAAAATTCACCAGCAATCATCTTCATTGACGAAATTGATGCTATAGCCACTAAACGTTTCGATGCCCAAACTGGTGCAGACCGAGAGGTTCAGCGTATATTGTTGGAGCTTTTGAATCAAATGGACGGATTCGATCAAACTACTAATGTCAAGGTAGCGATATTACGTCTGCACAAGTTGAATTTCGTCGTTTTGCTTCTATCCTGAAATTTTGTCGTTTTGTGTAGGTAATCATGGCGACTAATCGTGCCGACACGTTAGATCCCGCACTGCTTCGTCCAGGACGGTTGGATAGAAAAATTGAATTCCCTCTTCCTGACCGAAGGCAAAAGCGATTGATTTTTGCAACTATCACAGCGAAAATGAATATTAGCGATGAAGTCGATCTGGAGGACTATGTTGCTCGCCCTGACCGCATTTCCGGAGCTGATATTAACGCCATTTGTCAAGAAGTAAGATTTGATAGATTATGCTTGTCGAATGTGGTAACCTGTACTTGAGCGATGTTTACTATTTTGGGTATAATTTCAGGCTGGGATGCACGCCGTTCGGGAGAATCGGTACATTGTTTTAGCTAAAGATTTCGAGAAGGGGTATAAGAACAACATCAAGAAGGACGAATCCGAGCACGAATTCTACAAATAAGCTGCAATCCGAGATCGAGAGTAGTTCACCTATGCTATCTCATCCAAATTTTGTTAGACGTTTCATACGTTACAGTCTTCTAATATCATTTTATACCATGTTCGTATTCAATAAAATCTGATTATTGCGACATCTTGTTCTTATGCTTTGTTAATATTCTGCGTATCGATTTGAACTGAAAGTGGAAGTTGGTACCGATGAATACAAATTACAGCCATGCATACAGTCAACTTCTGTCAGAAGCGAGGACAAAAGTATTTTAAGTATATGCAGTTCACCTCAAACAAATCAACCAACCCTTCAGTTTCTTCATGATCGTGTAGTACACACATTGTTGTAATTCTTGGTAAACTGCTAAAGCTCTAACTGTATATACTCTGTCAAACTGACAAACGGCAGCAATGTTCCGAGCTAGGATCGTTGCTAGGATTCCTAACGATGAAGTAGTAGTGTTTTTACTTAAACCATAAATATCACAATTCCAACAAAAGCAGCAATCTCGAAGGCTGCTTTCCAGAAACATTAGCTGTCTTCGCTGTTGCTAGGCGGTCGAATATCGGAATTCCTCTTGATGCAATCCACCAGCCATTTAATGCCTTCTTCAATGCCTTCCCTAGAACAGATGATGACATTTATCACAAATGTCCGAGTATTTAGCAAGTTGCTTTAACAGCAATCATATCAAGTAGGATGGAGATGGAAATGATGAACTAACCCGGTGAGTGCAGACACGGGCATGACCATACAGTCTCTTGAGCCAATTAAATGAGCGTTCTGATTGAAAATAGGCTTTACTTCGCGTACACCCATACAATCGGGCAGATCTTGCTTGTTCGCCAAAACGAGCAGCGGTACGCCGGTGAGTAGTTCATTGCGAATCATAAGATCTGTGAATCAGACAAAACTTTCGGTCAAATTCTCATCTTGCGACCGCATTGACATATCCAGCTTACCAAACGCTTGCTTCGATTCAGTTATTCGGTCTCGATCGTTTGAGTCTACTACATATATCACTGCGTGGCACTCCGAATAGTACTGAAAAGAACAAAAAAACGTGAAACAACATCGCCGGGATTACGACCTACCTTTCTAACAGGAGCAGCTTCCAACCTTGTCCCACAAAGTCTGTAGCTCAGTTTGTCCCCCAAGATCCCAAAACTGCAAAATAATTCCATCGATGTCAATGCTACCCACATTGAGACCAACAGTTGAAGTAATCCTCGCTGGATCCGTCCGTTTATGTTGTGTACTTGTTTTAGCTTTTGCAGCATCCAGGTATGTCTGCGATTAATTTCACATTATACGTACAATACCAAGATGTACTCCATGAATCCAAATTTAGCATGCAATCAAGTTACGGTTTTTCCGGCATTGTCAAGTCCGAGAATAACAATGCAGTATTCATCCTTTTGGGTCAGATGCTTGTACAGGCCCTGCAGGAGCGTATACATTTTGGTTCGTGCCTTCTAAACTTCACAACAATCGAGCAGAATTCCGAATGTCTTACTTATCAAAAATTATCTTGGTTGTGACAGGTAATCACTTGACGTAAACAAACAGTGATGACAACACACGACTTGCCAAAGGCGAAACTCAGATTCTTTGGAAGTAGTCGCTCAGGAAGTTTGGCTCTTCACTCGATTTAATAAAACGTTGAATGTTAAAATTTGATGCCAGTTTTGTTTATATAACACCGCCTTCGGCTTGGCCGTTCAAATGGCGAAAATACAAAGACCATCGAAGCAGATTCCAAGCATACGAAATGGTTTTACAGTTTTGAGAAAACATTACTTCAACCATGGTGTTGGATAGATGTACATTACATGTGTGGTGCCCATTTCCTGGATTATGACACGCTAAGAAACGCAGATGGGTTGCCAAAGCCTGGTTAGTTACATACAACTTACAACTTTTGTAATTTCAGAAACATCTTGACAGAGTTTCAAGCATTGAGAATGAAGGCTACGGCTATAAGCTCATGAAAAAGTGCCACAGTTAGTAGCATGCGTGAAAGATGGCGCAAAGAACCCAGTGAATTCTTCGTGGCAGTGAATTCAGTCTGGAGAAAGCGGGAAAGAGCCTATGTGTAAGGGTGAAAGCGACGGAGCGAGGGACAGAACATGATTGGAGGAAAGCGAACATAGTACGCAAGCATGGGAAACGAAAATATTCTGCTCCGAGATCCTTGGCAAACAAGTCGATACGTTCAAGTCTGTCGGTCCTCAGCGTTCCGAGTGTTAAGATCAACTTCAGAGACGACAGTTGCCATTTTAGTCAACGCACTCACGCAAGTTTTAACTGGATTTTTGCGTTTGAAATTACTTTAATTGACTGAAAGCCTGGCCTTTATAATTGTCATTCTACAGTGCTTCTCAACCAAACGGTAAGACGGGATTTCTAGGGTGAGGAAGCATCTCTTTTCTCTTTTCGTCCCTTTCGAATACCTCGAAAATATATATGTATTATTCTTTCAACTGCATCAAATTTTATTTCAACATAGTGCAAACAAATGCAAACAAATGCATGCATTTGTAGTTATTTCTGTGTTAGCGTTATTTAAGGAAGTGGTTAGGTTAGTTAGTAAAAGAGTTGCTAGCGTCGCTAAATGTATTTGAGCCATGTCGCAGCTTTACCGAATTCACCCTTGGAAAAACAAAACGAGTTTATCGTGAAGCAGTGGCGTGGACATATACTGTTTACTTGCTTGTAATGGAGCAGATGCTACCAAAATACAACAAGTAGTAAACGTCTTATATAGTTCATAATCAGACCAGCGAGATCCTTGAGTTGCCCGTGAAACAATCAAAGATGAGGCAAGTTGAATCTGCCATTGATTGTTTGCTTGGAAGAAAGTACACAAAGTGGAGGCAGAGCAGTGATAAATATTAAATATCGGGCGAGTTATCATGAGAAAAGTTTCAATGTTTAAGCAGCCTCGTAATTAGAATTAATTTTGTGAGTGAAAGTTGTACGAAGATAGGGTCGCTTTCCCACGAGCTGAAAAGTGAAACAGTACAAACGGGGAAGGTAGCATCAGAAGAGGGCGATGAAATAAAATTTCTTATAAATTCATAGTGAATGACGGCGTTACAGCGCTGCAAAGCCGGAAGTTTGACTATGGCTTGCTCACGTTTTGTGTGATTGAGTTAGACGAAAGCTGAGGAGAGATTCACCTGAAGAGATAACAAGTTTTGTTCTTTAGGGATCGAAACTAATTCTTGAGAACACACTGTGGTGGTGGTTGCTTTGTATCTAGCGGGGTTGCAGATTGCATTTTTCCTTCTTACCTCGAGTTCAATTAGCAGAAATTTTGTAACCTGTTTTCTGGCAGAAAGTTTCCAGAAAAACCGACAGTTTTGGAAGAAGGTGAACTTTAGAACAGAGAAAGCTCAGCTTTGAGTACATCAATTAGTGAATGAGGGGTGGTCGGTAACCAAACTAAAGCTGGGATGCTTTTATGGATTGCAGACCTGCAACTTACCCCTCGTCTGACGCACTTATTTTTTATATGCGTCGCTTGACTTGTTGCAAATCGAATATTGGTAGAAGGACCTTCAAAAATGAAGCCTGTTGCGTTCAGCCCTACTATTAATCAAAGCTGAAGTGTTACAGTTACAGCGTAGACGACTACAAAAGCTACTATCATCTTGCGTTTCAAACCAAGTGAAAGTTTCGTAGATTCTTTTCATCAGCCCAATTACAAGACCAAGGTGTCCGATTTGAAGCCAGTTGCTAATGCTGACGATGGCTTGGCCAAAGTGGGTGCTGGCAACTGCTATTTCATTTGGCACCAAGTTAATTATGCCGCCATAAATTTCGCTGGCAGCCACGATTGGATATTTTTGCACAGGGAGCATGTTTTGAACATAAAATGGAGACGAGAATGTGGGTGTGTGCAAGTTTTGTACATTTTCACGGGAGAGTGGCAAATTTTGGAAAAGTATATTTGAGGAGAAAGTAATTGAGCCGGGCTGTATTTGGAGAAGGTCGAGGTTGAGAATGGAGTTGAGGGAGGGGAAGGGGGGAAAAAGTGCAGGTCGCAAGTGGTGATGTTGTGTGTAGGTATGTGGGAGTGGATGAAGATGAACTGCCCTTACTAGCTGTATAAAGCTTATAGTTTTTTCCAGCGTTATTTAGTGAATTGTTTACAACACCCTTGGGATCTCAACTACTTCTCCTCTCCCGTTCCACCAAAGACAACGCTCTCACCCTCTTCGACAACGACACAAAATTCACCTTCACCTAAGAACTCACTTGCACACACCTGCCTTGCATCACGTATGTCTTTCCTGTAAAAACAACAGTATTTCGTCGTTTTTGTGAAGGAAACATACTGCCTAGGACTGGTGACTATGGGATTCGATCTGATCTCTCACCATGACTTGCCTTGTTGGCGCTCCCTTGCGCTTTCTTGAGAAAGCAACAGCAGTTGTTGTGTTCCTGGATTGAAAAAGCAAAGTCGACAGGAGGCAGCCAAGAGCCGTGTCAAGGGGACCGATCGAGTCTCCTTCAAGACTTGCCCGATTTACTTGCTGGCAACGAGGCGAAGTTGCTCACATCACGAAAGTCTTGGCGGAAGTGTATAAATATCAAACTGTGATGTGCATTTTACAGATTTAAGCAATTTGAGACAGAATGATGTGAGAGAGATGTCCGTGGAAAAGGGAGACGAGACGAAACATGAGAAAGAAAGGTCGATCGAGGAAATGTCATCTCAGGTTGGCGCGCAAAGTAAAAGTAGTTGCATGGCCAAATATCTTGTGAAAATGAAAAAGTGCATGAAAACTTTGAGTGCACAACTTATCCTTTTTATTTGTTAGAAAGGGTTGCAGAGACTCGGGCACATTTAATTTAAGAAAGTAATAACTGGTGTGACGGCGGAAGGACGGTTGTTGCGAAGGCATGTTTTATAGTGGAAAAACACTTGTTAGAACGTGGGTTGGTTCCATTGCCACGATCCGGTTTAGTGTGGTAACAACCAAGTAAAGCGAGGGAGAGAAAGCAAGAAACGATCCTGTTTGGACAACGGATTTCCAGCCAAGCTTGCTAACTAAGCAACTGTTTTGCTCCGAATTTTATGCTCTTCGCAGCGGGCTGACTGACTGACTGATAGCGTGGATACATGGCATCGACGTCTCGCCAGTCTCGTCGCTCCCTCCTTTCCTTGTTGTTATAGATTGATGGGAAAAAGACGAGAATAAAATGAGTTGACGATCCATAAAAAACACGACAATGATTATTGTTTCTTCATCACGGCGAAAGGCGTTTCTCATGTTGAATGCGGTGGAGGCTCGACCGAGTTGCAACAACACGTAACGTCGACGGGCGGGGGACGAAAACACGACCAAGAAATTGCTCTGCCGGAACAGATAACGTCATACGTTTCCCGACATACATAAAATCCGCCAGAGGCGAATAGTGAATCCTCAACAACTTTTAGCAACAAAGTCATGTCGTCCTGAAGCATATCGGCTGTTAAGACTACTTGCACTTATAATCTCGACATCTGTTCCCATGTATTTCGCTATTCATGACGCAAAATTACTTGCACGGCAGCCTCCGAAAAAGAAAACTATTCAAAGCTGGAGAAAGCAAAGCACACAAGTATCTGCATATTTCCTGATGGAAACTCAAGATGCAATAGGCGTAAAAAGGGACGCTGACGTACCTACGACTATTCACTATTCACTTGACACTTTTGAGGATTGCTTTTCTTGTTTTGTTTCCTTGTTTTGTTTCCTTCTTCTCCGAGAAACTTTAGCAGATGTCGACCGCTTCCTTCAAAGCAATGTCGTTTTTATGCGACTTTCTCTGTATTTTATCGTTTGTACGCTTCTTTCTCTTCTCGAGTGATCGACTTACACGCGTTTCTCTTTTCTTGCAGGACCCTCGTCCGTTTGAACGGCATCTTCTCGTCGTGAGTGAGTGCGTCAAATGGAACAATAAAAACCGCAAGGTGATCTTAACGAGGACACGTTGAGAGACATTGTACGGGGAGTGAACTTGCTTAATTGCATCTTCTTGAACGAGTTGAAGGAAAAAGTGTTGTTTGGTGAATGGCAATTCATTCCTCCTGCTGGAAGACGCAACTAATGAGGAGGATCAAGGTGTAATTGAAGTGAGTCGAGCAAGAAAAGGACGAGAAGGAAAGAAAGCCGGATGGGAAAGTGGACAGGAAGTTGGAGGGAGATTAAGTGAAAACATGAAAGCTGCTTCTGATGAGACTATGATGATCAAATAGAGCTCGAAAAAAGTGAGTTTCAATTGAGTGTGTGTTTGTGTGTGCAGGGGTCGTGTGTATAAGGCTTCAGTGGCGGGCGGGACGGCTGGCTCAGCGAGATTATTGCGGCCTGTTTATGTTTGAACAAGAGACTCTTCCAAGTATGGACACATCCGCGTCAACCCGCTTTCCCCCATTCCCGTTACGATGCAGCTAATTTACGGATGAGCTGAGCAAAGAAGCTTCGGATATATTCATCAAGTGGAACTCGGACGACAACGTCGACTACAACCGCCGCCAGTCAGCTTTAACCCTGAATTATTCCTACAAGTTCTCCTGCCGATGAAGGCCTGCTCCGATCACCAGAAAAAAGAAGCGCTCTCCTTTTACTCATTCTGACACGTAGAAGCGGATAATGAAAAATGAGAACTGAAAAGCAACTGAAGCGCTTTGAGGCAACACAATGAAAAAGATCAAAAAGACATGCTTTACAAGAACAAACATTTCCGCCTCTCCAGCACCGCGAGACCATCAAGTGCATGTACGCCGCTCTCTTCTCTACTTTCTTCGACAACATCCCCAACCAAAATGAAATTGTTCTCAAAGACAACAACCAGTTTTTCCCCTTCCAATCAGTTTTGACTCTTTTTACAGGGGAGGGGTTTAAGTGAAGCAAGGTTGAAGCCTTCTTCAAGAAGCAACTTGATTCTCGAACGCACCATAATTGACTGACTTGGCCCATTTGTATCAATAATATATACACAGCAGAATCCGTGGGTTCAGTGTACCTAACTTGTTGATTAAACTGACTCAGTGGGTCGACATTTGTGGTTGCTGAAGAACAAGACGAAACGGGAATAATACATAGAAAAAGACATCTGATGCCGGAGGTTGTGACTGTGATCATGTTGATGAGAGTTGAATCGATCCGAACGCATAACTGGTGAGGTAAGTCCAATTTCGATCTTTGTGGCCAGTTTCGCTCCTTCCTGCGCGCTGTCTAGTTCTGGTTGTAGCTAATCATATAATGTCGCGGAGGGAATAATCGATTGTCGAAACGTACACATCTCATTGCCTCCAGTGTCTACCGATAAGGGCAAAACTTGGGCTTGTTCAACGTAATTCTGCCGGCTTTGAAGTGTCTTGGTGGAGGGATCAAGTGATCAGCGGCGACTACATCATAATTGGCAGGGCAAACTGACAGACGGAACGGAAGAAAGCAAGTGAGAATAAGCGGAAGGGGGAAAGAGATGATGAAAAAGTTGGAATCGTCAGCTGTTGGCAGATTTATGAACAAGAACGTTTACCTACTTGAGCGAGACTTTGGAGACAGGAAGGGAAAAGGACGCGACGCTACAAAGTTTTTCAACAAGTTCTCCTTGTTCGGCTAAATTCATTCAAGGTTCGGTTGGGTTGACAAGAATCCAGCGTGGCTTGGTGGAAGAAGAAGAATATAGTTTTATGGCTCGTTTCTTCGAGACCACAAAAGAGACAATGGCTGCTGAGAGAACAATAGCGAGAAGCAAAAGTTAGCAAAAGTTAAATTCATTTAGGCGTCGAGAGAGAGAGAGACACATTATGGCCCGGTTTCTTCCTTTGAGCTGATTCACAACAGTCGTTTAGTTTGCAAGCTTTTCTCCTCTTTCTCATCTCGTCAGTTGGTAACCGAGTGTATAAGCTCAAAGACAACAAAGACAGCTCTAGTTTACATAACTGAATGACTCTGAGTTGCGAAACAGGTGAGGTCAGGCTAAAGAAAATATTGCTAGTTTGTTGTGAAATATTTATGCCGGGCCTGAGATCCCTTTGTTAAATGTTGCTGTGGAAAGAAAAAGAGAAGCAGGGAGGGCAGGGCAGGGGAAAGCATATTTACATGAGCTTCTGCCACCGGGGAGTTGCAAAAGTTGCTAGTTTGTCAGTTTTGCGATAATTGTAAAGAGCGGGCCGGAGGGGAAATGAGGCACGAGCATTCCTTCACGTAACACATTTTCTTGGCAACCCACTCGTAATCAAAACTTGCTTCCCTTCTACGACCGAATGTGCTCGCCATGACGTCGGGAGGCCACCTATTCAGTTATGGACTGTAGACGGCGAGGCCAGCTCCTTCTGATTATCTTCCACACCTCTTTGTCACCATTTCAACCAGAATTCATGTCTGAGCCGTTTAACATTTTACCCTACGTTCTTACCTTGAGAACTCATTCCGACGGCAGGTTAGTTTAAAGAGCAAGTATATATATTTATGCACGTGTCAGAAGGAAGCTAGCATATTTGGCATGGACCAAATTGGACATGACACGGCAAAACACTTGGACCACTTGACTCGGTGAGCTTGAGGAAGGAGAGAAAGCAAGGGAAAAGCGAATACGAAAGGCAGGACGGCGATTGAGGGAGCCCGGATAAACATGGTTAAGGATGGAGGCGCTGAAGCTTAAAAGCGTCTCAGGTTAATTTGACTAGATTGTGAAAGAGAGGCCAGGCTCCAAGGTGAAGAAGAGAGTCGTCGTCTGGAAGTAAGTTGGCAGTTGGTGAAACTCAAGTTGCTGGCTTGGCTGGAGACGTGAAATGAAGTATCACAAAAGAGCTGCAGTGGTGGCAGATAGAGAATAATTAGAAATAAATAAAATGAGCCTTTCGCCAGGCCGAATCATTTCATTTCCCGATTCCGGACAAGCGCCCAACAGAAGCATATCAAGATCAGCCAGCGACTGACATTCATCAAGGCGGTTGTCTGATGAAATATTTCATCGACTTGGGCTCTGTCTTTCATTTAATCTCCATGTGAAACAGTTGGTTGGAACGACTGCTAATGACGAAAGACGGCAGACCTGTAAAATACGCTCACATAGCAGAATCACTCACTTTTGCTGAGGTCGGCAAAAGTTGCAGGTATCCTAAATGATAATTCTTGTATTTTCCGTAAGCTGCTTATGGAATTTAAGGAGGCAGAGGAATATACCGAGAAATTGTGGACAAAGAACTTTCTCCCGCGGATTAGATCAAGTTTCTCAAATCGCATTTATTTCCACTCGATCCCATTATTTTGCGTGGGCCTAACAAGGCATTGCCAACTTGTTAACGCTTCCATCCCGATTCTGTACTCATTCAGACGAACACTGAAATCGCACTCCAACTTCAACTCACCGTCATTGGATATCTCAATTTTTTTCTAAACAGGATCACGTTTAAAATCGAGCTCAAGCAAAGCACAAGTCCAGCCATTGTTGCACTCTTCAATTTTGCTCCGATTATCTTGTCAGATATGAAGGGAAGTAAATGTGTAAACTTAAATGACTGCCATGGGATGGGTTCCACAAACAAAACTTAAGAACGAGAGAAACTAGTGGCTGGCGCTAGCTAGCTAAGTGAATAGCAGACACAAATATATAGTACATAATAGATAAGAGGAATGTTGGAAAGTTGTTACAATTAAGAGTGAGATGGAGATGTCGAGGACAAAAAGTTTCAAAAATTGTCCCACAGTCAACTCCACGAACGAACGGTAAATGTCGACAAGGACTCGAGAGCATTTGTTGTTGTTGTAATATGACGAAATGAAAGCTTTTTTGAATTCTGGTTTTGTCTTGTGTGTTTTACATGTGTACGAATTCATTTGGCGGTTGGCTGTTTTGCTTTTTCACTTGGAGAAGGTAAAACTGGGAAAGAAGAAGGCGAGAAAGAGACTAAGGTGAGTGGGAGATATGAGCTTTGTTCGTCGCTACTTTCACAGTTGTCTGTAGATATTTCCACTCAGTCAGGGCTTTCTGTTCGAGTTGGAGAAAGTCGGTTGGCGGAGAGAGAAGAGTTTTGTCATAAAACCACTCATGTATTCGGGCATTGGGAAAATAATTAAAATGCTCTCAAAAAAGAACGTCGTCAGTTTAACTTTCTTTTTCCAAAAGTTTCAAGAGGAGAAAGGAAAAGAAGTGGAGAAAGGAAAAGAGAGAGACTCAAAAACTAAAAACTTGGAAACTCGGCTTCAGACAGAAGAGACGCTGACTTAAGTCGCTGCATATGGAATTGGTAGGAAGGCTGTTGGAGACTCAAGCAGTAACTACGTCCTACGTTGGTGGCAGAAAGGCACAGTAAGGGAATTCAACGTGGACTTTTGCAACTCTTTGAGAGATGTATAGCTACAAGCCCAAGAGTCGCTTTATTCACACCAAACAAAAAGTATGAAGAGAACCAACAAAGTTGACAAGAGAACTGAAATGACTTTTAGCTGAAGCACAAAAAGAACTGATTGCAACTCGTACAAGTTCCATCGACTATCGACGGCATATAGAGTAAATACGCATTCACTCGCAGCAGTCAGAGTCACCAAATCAAGGCTGGCCAAAAGACCAAATGCCCTCAAATCGAGTCCTTTTCAGTCTTTCGCGTATCTATAATCTCTTCAATTTCCTAGACCTTCTGTAGATATTCGCACTCATCCCCGTTTTAAATTATCTGGACTCTGAAGTTTTCTTTGTGCTTATGCCCATGTAAACACCAACCGCAGATGCCCTTCAAGGTCACAGCAGGCAGAAAGTAAGAGAACAGTGAGAAGAGACGAACAGAACAGAAAACTTGAAAGAAATCTTGGGGAATGACTTTTGTGGAATTGCTGATTTTATCAAGATGAAGTGAGGATGATTGCGGTCATTTCAGGTCGTGTAAGGAGGAGTTAATTGGAAGACGTACCTGCCTGTGTGAGTGAAAGCTTGAGTGAGTGAGAAGTTGAGCCAAGTTGCGGAGAGAAAACGTTCATTGAAGGCGTGAGGACGGTAATGATGCAATGTATCAAATATGATATGCGGATTTGAAATGGAATGTACACGTACTTGTTTGTATGCAAGTTGGAATGAAGTTGGGATTGGCCGAGTCCGTTGGAGGTGGAGCGGAGGACTGCCAAGGTAATCAAATAAAGCGGAGCGTAACGTAATTTGATGTGACAGGAGATACATTATGAGCTGAGGTGAGGATGAGGAAATGGGAAAATCAATTACGCCACACACCATACGCAACAAGCTGAACAAACTTGCGGCGCTGAGAAAGGGTCTGCAAAGAAGACTTGCTTGGGGCGCAAGTTTCAGTCGGAGGCGAGAACGGAAACGCTGATCCCTGCTCCCATCACTCAAAGCGTCCCTCGACTTTACGCGAGAGTTCGAAAGGCTGCTCGGTGACAGTAAAGTCACAAATGTCCGCTGACTCCATGTGACGAATGCATAATTAATCTTGTAGCCCGAAATAGAGCAGATCCTTGTTTGCTGTTTCTTGCTGCCAAATTGCACGTATAATCGGCTGGTGACATCTTGTAAACGTTCCACGGAAATTGGGAAATCCCCACCAAAAAGCAAAGAGTTCCAGTCGAGTTCTTTCCTGAAATATTTCTCTCTCTTCTCATTTTTATGCGTTACATGATGATATTATAAGCAGAATAAAAGGGGCGAAGAAGGCGAGGCGGATGCACATGTATTTTGATGACGTCATGCGAAATGAGAGTTTGGGAAATGGCGGCGGAGCTGGAGTTTATGACTTGGTTAAGGTGTACAGGTCCGTCATGTTTGTACGTGTGCTTGATGATTTTATGCAAAAGGTTTTGGTAACTGAAGTTGGTGGTTGCAGGAGGAAAAAGTTGACGAAAGGTAGAGGGAAATGTGATAAGATGGAAGAGGGCTGGGGATAGGAAAAAGTGTTATGCATCGTTATTTGTTGTTGGTTGATAGTTTATATTGTTGGGTTGGAGTTGAAGAGGCGGTGGCGGCGGCGGTTGTTGTTGTGAAAGTAATATGACATGCGAGGAAAGGGTTCGAGATGAATTGAATGCGTGCTTCGCTCGGGCAGCACTGACAGTAGATTGGGGAAAGCGGGAGACTCGGTCCGTCTGCTCTTGGCAGATTCAATATGCCCAACTCGGAACCACTGGACTCCGTTTTCGACATAATGAGAACCAACATCCGCCGGCCAAAGTCCAACTCACAAATAAATGCAAGGAAGGAAGCGAAGCCGAAGAGGAACACGAGAATGGAATGGGAATTACGTTCCTGGAATTTCATCTGCTTTCATCTCTCCTTGTGAATCTGGTGGTGGGGCGGAATCCTCGCAGATTATGCCTTATGCAGCCACCAGTGTCCACAGTTCCAAGATGGCGAGACAGAGCAAGAAGAAGGAATATAAATTTCCAACCTGAATCAGATGAAAACGCAAAAATGTCGAAATGCCTCGGTGAAAATCCCGAATTTGTGTGGGATTCTGGTAATATTTGGTGGTAGGACACACCAATATGCTTATGGCAGTCTGTGAAACGAGGAGTGAGCAGATTATTGCCCATATTCTCTTCCCTTTCTCTGCCTCTTACAAAGGCTGGTTGTGTGTGGCTGGAGTAACCGAATAAGAGGATTCAGGATTCGTACATGTTGCGCATATGAGGGAATCAAGACCAATTTCGCTAACTCTTCACGAATATCAAATACTGACTGTGACTGAATACAATGGGAAGGAGCAAAAGTAAAAGTGGACGGGAAGGGAAATAGATTTGAATGTATGAATAATAAGATAAGGGCTAATATTGCAATCTTTTAATCAAAGAGCGCAATATTCGTGGCTGTGTTGCGTTGTGGTGGTGGAAGAGCTGACTGACGAGTGAGAGACCTTCCGGGTCGCCACGTTCCTTCTTCCGGCTTTCCCCAACCACGAATAATTCCGCCCGCTCATACACAACTGGATACCTACAAGTACACAGCTGACTGACTCGTTCAGCCAAATGAGTCTTGCCTCGCGTATTATATATATTTTATGAGAAATCCCCTGACGGTGCAACTATGAAAATTCTCACAAAAGAAAATACACGTTCGAAAGGAGATTATGGACGAGGACGAGTTCTTCTGGCTCTTGCACAAAGCTTCCCTCCGTCAGTCTTGGCTCTCTTCACATTGGAACCAGCTTTCCGTGTACTCAGCATCATTCCAATCATGCAGCCGCACAACGACAAACAAACACACGACCAGAGACAACTCTAAAAGAAATATCGCATACGAAACATGCATCTCGATGAACGTAAACCTGCTTATAAATAGGACGTCAAATTCGCAGAATGAAACCCTTCGGTTCTCTCCCTTCATCTATTCTTGGAACCAGGAGGCAGTGAAGAAGGCGGATTCATAGGGATCTTCAAGGATTATTTTAGCAAATGAATTACTCATCGTGCAACATGTGCAGGGACTAAACAAGCAAACGGAACCACAGGAAAGCAAAGGAAACACCAAAACGACGGCTACACACATTTGGAGCTAAAACGCTTAGCAGTCAACTTAAAACAAGCGACACACAGGATTCGCTCAAAGTGTTCAAAACATGTACTTTAACACATTTCTTTGAATTTTAATTCAGCAATTGCATGATGTTCACTGACTTTGGTTTTAAAAGCTTCTGATGGACTTTGTTGAGTTGTATACATGAGAGCGAAACAAGTGCTTGACTTGCGGAATTGGGTTTTCCGTTTCATTTCCTTGCGGAAGAGATTACTCGGTAAATTGGTAATGCTAATATGAAAGAAAGGTTGATGGGAGGAACGTAAAATTGAATGAATGCAGAGTCACGTTGGCCTCCCGAGTTGCTACATATTACGTGATATTCGGAGCGCAACTGGAGGAAGACGGCCGTGGCGGAGCGGAAGAGCGGGAAAATGGAGGAGGAGTGAGAGATATCGGGGAAATTGGTCATTCCGGACGTAATGGGCGAGACGTAAAATGAAGAAGGATGGAATAATATGAGTACGTATGAGCGAGTGAAGGATAGGAGTGGCCGCGCCACGGATCCCACAAAGTTTGCATGAAGCAAATCAAGTGGGAATGCCAGGTAATCACCATGATTGCTCCCCTCCAACTAGCTAAACGAGCAGCCTTTTCCAGTCCCAAGTCGCACATTAAACAATTTGCCAACTGGAATCTCCTCATCAAACTAAATTAACACTCTCAACCTGAAGGAATCCCATTCAGACTTTGTCGTCCACTTCAACTGTCTTCTGAATCCGGCCGGAGCGAGCAAAAATTCTCTTTTGGTGTTTAAATGAATTTGAGTATTGATCATTGAGTCAGTAACCAGTCTTGAGCGTGTATATATAATCCGAGCCATCACTCGATGGTCATGTCAAAGCTTGCAAGGTTGGGTATCACAAAATATGTCTCTTCATAGTGAGGGAGAAAGTAAATTGGTGATTGTGCGAGGGATGGAAAAGTTGATAAATCCTTATGATTGCGGCTTATACAATATGGAATGGCGCCTTGTGTGTTCCTTGTGTACGTGTGTATAGTTTTGTGGAGTCGGGTTCGGATTTGTATTCTTTGTCAGCGTCGTTGCTGTTGTTGTTGTGGGCAGAAGAGAGCGTATTTCGTGTTGTGGAAACGGGAAAAGCACAGACCTGTTGCATTCTTTCTTTCTTGGGTTGCTCGAGTGAGTTGGGTGTTTGCCAGAGGGAAAGAAAGGAAAGGACGAGGGGCAGAGGAGCCAAAAGAAGAAGAAGAGAAGAGAGAATGAGAATGCAGATGGATAATATTATCATAGAAAGCCAAGCGCGAAAGGAAAGAAAGGAAAAGGACTTGTTGAAGCTTAGAGGAGGCTTATGCAGGCTGGCGAAACAAGAAAGAGACTCGGAAAGGGAGACAATGCAGCCGTTGAGGTTACGACGTCGATTCAGGAAAGCGAAATGACATGGCGGCACTCGCTCTTGAGCTCTTCAACGACATGAACCAGCGAATTCGCTCCCTCAGCTTCGCCGCCCGTATTTTTACATGTCGAAATTTCGTCTAATGAATGGTCCATCTCGTAACATTACGTGGTAAAAGACCGTGCAGAATCAACAAGCGGCACGTTAATCGCCCGCCCGCATCCCAGCTATACAACTATTGCCAGCTTTTTCTCTCGCCGCCCTTGTAATCTTTTATTTTTTGCCACCAGTTTCCTCTGAATGCACGACCCGCGGCAACTCTCAACTCGGCTTCTGTCCTACACGCTTTTGTAAGATGGGCAAGTGATCTGCATGTCTGGTCTGCATTTGATGGCGGACATGCAACAGTTGCCGTGGCTTTGGCATTGCCAAATTCCAGATTGTCGCGGTAAAGTGGCCCATGTCGAGCATACGCAAGTCGTTGGGAAGACGAAGGGACAAACAAAAGTGTATCGCTGTCAGCGGTGCTTGGTTGGGACGGAAGAAAGTCTTGGAGTGTAGCAAAGTATATGCTGTGGTGGAGGAGGATTGTATTATTTACATTCCGATTGGACCTCCTTTCGTCCGGATTTATTTTGCCGAGACGTGCCTGGGGGCTCTTGCTTTATATTCCCAGTTGGCTTGATTGGGTTGTTAGGAAATCCGCATCAACCCGAAGAGCCCATCTTCCCAACTCTTCCTTCCATTATTCAAGACTCGAGCTTTTTCCAATCCGTCAGAGGTCCTCGACTTGCATTCTCACCACCAAAACAGTGATGGCTTCCCACTTGCTTTTCTTTCATTCCAGTTTGTACTTGTTAGCTGTCCAATGTAGTCCATGAACCGGATCTTGATGACAATGGCGCATTAAATGCTCCTTTTATAGACTCCGTCAGCCCTGTCCGTATTCACTCACATAAGAAACAACTGCCGAATGCCATTTTCCTACTGCCTCGTCTACTTAATTTCTTTTTGATGGCCTCGTCTGTATTTGCCGAAAATAACCCTTGTCCTCGTATATTAATCCGAATCAAACAGACTCGTCTACTTGTGTTTACATACAGACGGTCAGGGTTTCGCCATGCTGCAGCAAAGTTGAGCCACACCGCTCAGCTTCTCGCCAAGCTTCTTTTTGACACAGTCGAATCTTCGAGTTGGTCTTCACAATGGAACATTTCCTTGATTTTGTTTTGGCGACACAAGGGAATAGGTGTCGTAATCGATGCATACTCACAACTCTTACATTTTGGATAGATGTGTGATGTGAGATGTAAATTCTGAGAAACTTATAGAAAAGTTATCAAGACGGCGTACATGTGCTGAATGCGTAGTTACTCATTTAACACTTTTGCCAAGAACATATTTTGCTGGATCTGAAGGCCAAGTTTGGAGGAGAAAAGCGTTGGGGAAGAAAGTGTAGGAGGAAGGCAAGTGGTAGTATATAAAAAGTTGTCTTGAAACATATGGAAGTTGGATGATGGATGTAGGTTGTAAGTGTGTGTATCTTATTTGAAGATGACAGCTTTATAAGCGAACGAGAGTGTGATGGACATATTTGGCGTGAAAGACGGCCGCTTCATCCAACTCAGTCCATGTCTTTAACATTGTACATATAAAATACACTTTATTCTTCATGTACGCCAAAATGACAGGCTCGAAGAAAAAACAACCAGAGGCTTTGATCACATTATTCCTACTCTCCTCCTTTCACAATTGTTTTCTCTGTCTCCGTCCATTGTCTCGCCAGGTTTCCCAAAGTTGTTGTTCTTCCATAGTTCGGAATGCTTTCCCTCCGATGAACGAGAACTGATGACGGCTCGGCTCCATAAAAACAATTGTTTTGATGCAACCACTTGAAAGACAATATGGAAGAGAAAGTATCCGCAAAGTAGAAGAAATTGTTGATATTATTGGACACTGGAAAGACGTAATAGCTGGAAACATGTATTCTGGTCCCTCTCACTCACTCACTCAGCCAAACAGTCCATCACATGGGCAACAAGAGCATGCGTTGCGGGCAGATCAGAGTTGGGCTGAGGTATCATGGCGGACGTGGGGCCTCGAGGCTTTCCGGTAATAAAGTATTTTGTTACGCTCGTCGACCGAGCCCGGAAGGAATCAGCCTTCTTTGAAGGATACAATAAAGTTTGTCAAGACACATAAATCCATCCAACCTGTATTTTCCGTCACTCAACCCTTTACATTAGGCCCACTCGTGACCAATAACGCGGAACCACCTCCGGCGCTCCTCCATCCAGCTAAACAAAGTATCCAGCTCTTTTTCTCTGTTTCTCAATTCAGCCTTCCGACTCAATTCTTTGCAGACAGTCATCTTGATCCTTTAGAAAATGTTGAATTTTGTTGTTGTAAATTGTAGATTTTGCATGTATTGTGCGACTTCCTCATTAAACAGCATACTGACTGACCAGTGGTTTTCATAAACAACATTTGTTCGAAATGAAACTAAACCTGACTTCTCTCCAGGCGGCTTCCGATTTGATTTGGAAGATGGGTGTGTGCTTATTTGCGCTGGGTTTCGATGAAGAGAAAGGAAGACATTATTGCTAAACTTGATGGAGCAAGAAACCACGAATATGCACGTTTTGGGAATATGGCGCGAATAATGAAGTAAGAGGAAGGAGTAATGCGTGGTCGAAATTGCATAATGAAAACCACCTGTGGCCCTTTCTTCCCTCCAGTCAGTTTTTGCCACCGCTCAAGATACCGTTACACGCAGGGATTCCGTTTCGGCCTTCTTCGATCCAGTGGTAGCTAATTAATTTGTTTTTTTCTTTACAGATGAACTGATTTTCTTTGGTGGCTGTGGGAGATTGAAAGCAATTCAAAATGCTCCCGACGAACGTCGTGTCCTTCATGAAGAAGGTAAGTTGCTCGAGTTGGAATTGATGTATATACGCGCGTAATCCGAGTGTATCGATGATCTATGTACTTGGAATCAAGAAAACTCACTCTAAAGAAAGTTGCTGAAACTGCCTTCGTACTCTACCTACTCTGAACTCATGTTGAGTTGAAAGATTTTTGGGTTGGGGGAAGGACAGAGGACGACTGGACTCCCGTTCTAGGCATTGCTCGTGAGAACTCAACTGTTGAAGAAAATAGGCGGAGAATCGACAGAGAATAGACTTCTACTTGAACGAGCTGGGTAAAAGTTGGAGAGAAAAGTAAAAAGGCGGAAATTGCTTTTCTTAGCTGGGTTACCTGTAATGCGAGGGAGAGAAAGTGGAAGCAGATGGTGAACGGAGAAAGTTTTGCTTCCCTTTCGTAAGGCAGAGCAAGGCTCCAGGCTTCTTTCTTTCTTCTTGTCGAGAGCTAATATTTTTACTTGCGTCCGCTCGTACAAATACACATGGATGGCGTCCACCTGAATGGCAGAGAATGAATGCGTCTTTCTTATTATGATGGGGAAAGGAGATCAAGTATGAAGCAATCCTTACGTCGAGTTGATGAGGTTGTAAAAAGCGGATGCGAATTGAGATACGAGATGTTCGACGGGAAATTGCACGGGGACACAAGAGAAATCATCATCCTTCACATCCCATAATGACAAAGAAAGCCAAATTTATGACGGGTTTGCCAAGACACGGCAACATGGCAAACAGGCCAACGCGAGCCTTAGTCTCACAGTGCCTCTTTTTGCTTGAGGAGTTTAAACGGACTTGCAAATTGAAACTTGAGAGAAAAATTGGCAAAAGACCGTACTATGACTAAATAATAATAAGTAAGGAAAGAAGCTGGGATCCAGAAGTCTGGCTTCTCACATTAGTTGCTACAAGCCAAAGAAACTGTGTTGTTTTCAATGCGTAAGAGAGGGGCTTTGGAGCCGGTAAAAAGTGTGGGTCTGGAAGAGACAGGTGGAAGACGAGAAGATAATTTGAACAGCATGAGAATTTGTCATATCTCATTTCTCTCGCATATGGAACACGTTTGAAACGAATTTTACTTATCCTCCGACAACGAGCGTTCTCCGATGAAACCAAAAAAAGCACGGCCGCAGTACGCACTCCAGCTGAACTGCTATTCCGATCCCAGCACGAGGCCTCGTTTTAACAGAGAAAAAGGTGAAAGCGGCGGATTCAGGCTTGGCGAGCCTGTTATTAGCAGCAAAGAATTGTAGGCTCGTCGGAATCTGGTGAAGCGATCACAAATCTTTTGCAAAAACGATGTCGGTTAAGGGGATTGCGGTGGGTTGGACGTGAGTGTTGGGTTTCGATACAATTCAGATCAGGATCGGCGGTAGGTGAAGCCGCGAAGGAAGAGACGTTGAGCAGCGATGGCGATATATATAGAATTCCATGGCCTTCTTCCTCTATGGCCGCCTTCCCTGCCAGACTTCCGCGGTTATACGAACATTAGCTACCGGCTCTCAACTCAAGTAATATTACACAGACAGACGGACCAGACAATTTATACTTGTGTTCCCAAGTTGCGGGCCACAAAATAAGTGGAATCCGCCTTGGCTTTGGGGACTTGAATTCCACGACTCGCAACCACAGAATACAAGTACAGAAGCAACTGTAGCATCTGTTCTCTGCCTCCCCGAATGCATGTTTAGTTGCGTGCTTTGCGTGGCTAGATCGGAGCTGAGGATCAAACCAGGTAGTTTGTACCAACAACATCCCCAACACACGCAGCCTATCTTTTGCTTCCCGTATTTTTCCCAACTGGAGGGCAAAACAGGAGATTCGACTCCAAAAAATTGCCAAGACGTCTTCAAAGAACAAACTAATTCCCTCAGAACCTCTGGTCAAAAAAATTGCAAGATCCAAATTTCAAAATGCCCTATAGCTGTCGATCCATTCTGTAAATAGTCAAGCTCAAAAAGGAAGCCAAAAAGTTCATCCAGTCAGTGTTGATGCTTGACGAGCGGCTGCAACTGTTTCAAGATTAGTTGTAAAACCGCGAAACAGCAATACCCAAGTTTAGGTGAAAAATATGACACATTAGTGTTAAAAACTTGGAGTCGACTTAAGTTGGACTTTGGTGGTTGGAAAGAGGACGAGGGAGCGGAAAGAAAGTTGGAACTGCTGTTTGAGTTGCAGGAACATGAGTTTCGAATTAGCCGCACACCCTTCTTCCTTCTTGCCGCAAAAGCGCTCAAGAACATTACCAAGGACATTTTTGTAGCACAGAAACAACTTTGCTCGCGTCGCAACTTTTGGATAGTTTCTGGATGCCCGTTCAAATGATGTAAAAAGTTGTCGAGTCGATGAATATTAGGTGGAGAAAGTAGCGTTATGATGATTGGAAAGCAAGTTGTATTGTGATGAAGAGGTCTTTTTAATTTGGTGTCTTCTTGCAAATTATCACAGTTGAGAGCCTGTTCTGAGACGTTTTGCCATTGGCGTCATTGGCGAGTTGGGCCATGTGGAGTGCGGAGACGGAGGTGGAAAAGTGAGAAAAGTGGCAAAGAAACTGTAATATGATTTTTACGCTCCAGCAAATTATTATTCAAGAGACGTTCCTCCGGTTTGGTCTGTTGGTTCTTTTACGCTCACCTCAAATGGCGCGTCAGAGTCCTCACCGAGAATGCCAACTTTTGCCTTGGCTCCAAACTTGCCAGCATTTTTACCGCTCGGACTTGTTATTTTCTCAGGTTCTTGAATACCCTGTATCACATTCGGTTGGTGCGAGGTGGAACAATTCGTCTCCAGCACAGCTTTCCACCAATTATTTTTGCTGGCTTCAGGAAGGAGGGAAAATGAACGTGACTATTAGCGGATGCTGCTGAAGCGAGAGAAATTCGCTATCGCTTCCTATTTTCCATCTTCTCTTTCCTCCTGTCTCGTATTCGCAGTCAAACGCTCACGTTTCTACTTATACGCGCCCTCCGTTTATAATAGGCAAAAGGACCCAAGTTGTTTGTCATTTCGTTTCCTCGTTTTCTTCCACGAGAGCTCAAGTCAGTACTTGCGAAATTGAATAGCGCAAAGGGATTTCCGAGGCGACTTTCTCTTTCTCAATCTTCTCAGTTTTTCTTTGAGCCAAAACTTGCATACCTTGCAGAAGTGGACCTAACTTGGGTTGGGCTCCTTAAATTGTGTCAAGATCACCTCGGAATAAATATTGGATATAAGAGGAATCCAACTTGTAGGACAAGAAGGGAGACATAAAAATAAAGCGGGAAAGTTGGTCCAAGAAACGGCTGGGTGTGCAGCGAGGAGTGAAAGGTGAAGTGAGTGGCAGGAAAAGCGGCGAGACAATTGATTATCCCAATAAAAGTTGTAGTTGAAGCTGTTTTGTATAGACGTAAAACAAAAACTTTGTGGAAAGTCTTGTGAGTATAAATAAATATATCGATAAACTGGCAATAAGTTTGTGGTGGGAATCTATTCAAATTCGAGAAGGCGTTTGAAGGGCCTTTTGGTGGCAAGAGAAAGGAGAAACGAGGCGTTAAAATATCGAGCGGTTTACCGGCCTGGCAGTGGGTTCAGGTCTGAAAGGGCGAAGAATGGAGGCAGTTGGATGGAGCTAATTGGTTGGGACAATCCTTTTCTCCTTTGGGACTCTGAATAAAGAGGAGTTGAGTGGCTGGGAAGGATATAATGCAGTTTAAAGAGCCTTTTGATTGTTATGAGAAGAGAATAGAAAACTGGGTCTTGCTTGTATTGCAGGGCTACAGGGTGTACAGGGCTCGCTCGCTAGGAAGCGTCTCAAGCTGAAATGGCGGACGAGAGCTTAACATAATTTTTACATGGTTCTCGAGATGAAGGTATTTTTACGAGGGCATCCATAATTCATGAGGTGTGTAACAAGGGAGTTTCGACACACAGGAAGCGCTTCTTTCCTACTATCCCAACCAAATGTGGAACGAACAGGTTTCCAGTTCAAGGACAACCAACCTGAACCAGAGACAAGCAAGAAAGATGGGAAAAGTAGGGAAAAGTAGGTAAAACTCAGGAAGCCGACTGACTATAAGGAGCAGCAAGTTGCCTTCCAACGACGCTTTCTCTGGGGCCCTCGTCTATTTGAGGGAGGGAGCGAGGCTTTGGGGAAACATGAAAAAGAAGAAGAAGAGGACCAACAACATGTTGAATCGCCGGGAGCCTCTGCAGTAACGAGAGAAATTCTCATCCCTCGCTTACTGACTTACTTACTATTAGGGAAACGACTTGCGAAAAGGGTGTTGTTCTCGTGTTCCGCCATGTACTTGCAGTTGTACAGCTCCAACACCGGCTTTTCACAAGGACGGCAAATAACTAGAGATGCATGGAGAAGAGACGGCTTATTCGCGAGGGTTTAGCGACATGCGAATTTTTAGGCCGGATCTGTAGGAGGAGATAAGGGAAAAGTTGGAAAAGGAGAAAAGCGGGGAAACGGGTGTTTGGGTCCGTGGCAAGATTTGCCACTAATTGGATTTCTTGTCGTGAGTACACTCAAAAGGTTTGGCATGGATGAAATTGCATTAAAGAAACTACAGAAACCCGGGCCAACCGCTCAACTCTCCCAACATAGACACACGCTTTCATGCTTCACTGATTCCTGTTCCCCATATGCGACAGCACCACCGGCCCTCGTCTCGTCCCAACACTTTTTTACTACTGGCCGTGCCTCCTAAAAATGGCCATTCGTGTTCCTTTGCCGAGATTGAATGACTTTGAACAGGAAATCTGACTGTGTGAGAGAGAGAAGGCTGCATTGCATGGGCTCCAGCTACAACAAAATACACCAGCCAGCGCTTTCACAAGCTAAAATTGGAACAAAATGCCGACTTCAGTCCTTTTGGATTTATTTATTGTTCACAATCTTCAATATTCAAAGAAACCAAAAATCCAATATTGACGACAGACAGTTGCAAAAATCAAGCTTTTGATTTGGATTCGCAGGAAACGTCAAGGAGGAGAGAATACGAGTCAGTTCAGTCAAGAGGGGTATTGAATATATTTTTATAAATGTAAAGAAAGAGGCTTCCTTGTATGTGATCTTGCATCCTGAAAAGCGTTTCATAAGTCTGACTTGTTCAAGTCTTGGCTGGTGGGATGGATTCGATCCGAGGTATTTTCGCCAAGTCGGATAAAAGAGATGAGAGAAGCTGAAAGGCCTTTGTGTGGAGAAAGTGAATAGGTGGATGCATTACATCGACATCGCATCGCCGGCTCCGTATTCGGAGTCAGTCGATTCTTCGATTATTCGCCAGCCTCCATAACAACCCAGCGCCCAGATTTTTACTTGTTCGGACTGGGAAAGAACAGTAAATATTTGAGAACCTCCCGTTTCCGAACCGATTATAACAAGGAATGCAGTGCGTCATCAAGTGGAGAAAGCACAAGGACGATTGGTTCCACCTAATGTGAACAGGTCTTTCGCCACCAACGCTCAATGCTCATAGCTTTCCTCCGCTTTCCTACAAACCTCAAACCACACAAACCAACCGAGGTGAATCGAAAAATTCTTTTAGGAATCGTCGCGCAGTAATCGATTTCATTGTACTTGTTGTTCCTCAACTTTGTCCCTTGCATTCTATACACAAACGGCATTGATTCTTCAGATTTTTTCTTTCAACTGCTAGACTGAATCAACATGTGGAGAATCAACGTTTAAATGATGGGTTGAACATTGCATTTTTCCTTATAGTGCAGAGGGAAAGCTCGTAAATTGCAAATCAACGTGAATAAAATTTTTCATGTTGTTCAAAACTTTTTCAGATGGTGTCCAACACGGAGGTTGCGAATGCAAACCAGGTTGGGGCCGCTTCTGGGTCGGGAGCCGGGGCGATCGGGCGACTTCGTCAGACTCTGCAGCAAGCGCAGGAAACGGTTTCGAGCAGACTTCAATCGACGTCGACAAAGCCTGGACCAGGAATGGGGCCGACGCAGGGCTACGTGATGGCCACTCCAGGCCAGTACATGATCGAAACACCGACGCAAGAAGCTCCTCCACCGCCCAAACCAGTGGCGCCCATTGAAGCAGAAAAAGAAAACACACAATCGCCGTAAGTGATTCTGGACTATTTTAAATCTTGAAACTCAAGCAGCAAGATAATAGTGGGTCATTTGAGCGATTCTAACGGACTGGGCAAGGGTTCGGTTGGTCCGCTTTTGCCAACCTTGAGGCATCACAAGTGGAGCAGCCGTGAAAGGAAGCATTAAGTTTATTAAAGTGTGCAGGAGACAAGACAAACATGTAATACTTTGGTCGTTCATAAATTTCGGTGCGGAATTACAACTGCCAGCTTGTAATTAAGTCGGTGTATTTCTAACAAGGGATGTGTGTTGAATTCTCATTCTTGGTCCGTGGAGCTCAAGATTTATTCAATGTGATTTAAAGTGTTGTGGGAATGAGAAAGAGTGCTTGTGCATTTATTGTTGTTGATTTATGTGTGGAATGAGAGGAAAAGGAGTGGGTTGTTGTTGGTGTGTTTTGTTGGGATGTGAGGGACAAGACAAGACTGGCCGGAGGCAGGGAAAAGAGTGGAGCATGCAAGTGTAGGGAAGAAATGGAATTAAAAAAGCTGATTCGTATATACTTGTGGGGAGTGTGGAGTAATACATTTTCCCGGGAGACGTGTTCGGAAGTGGAAGGGAAAGCCGGTGGTGGGTAGGAAATGTAAGGAAAAGCGGTGCTAAGTGGGTGAAGTGGAGAGAGCTTGGGAAATGCGGGAAGACGGAAGAAACATGTTGTGTTGGGCCAAGGGTTTGTAAGCAAGTAAGAAAGTAAAGAAAGAATGAGAAAGAATGAAGGATGAGTGAAATATAAGTTAACATGTGTAGAAAGAAGTAAGAAAGAAGGAGTCGAGTCGAGGAAACAAGTAAGGAATTGCGAGCCATGGAGAAGCAACAAGGGGGGCTTTGCTGGCGAACCAGGAACAAGAACAAGGTAGCAGAATCGTCTTGGGAAAGCCAAGAAAGAAGAAGCAAGAGAGAGCATTTCCAGTATCTCGAACGGCATGCATTTAACAACACAATACATAGACGCACTCGCGGCTCTAATGAATAATGCACGAAGAAGAAGGTTAAGCCAAGCAAAAAACAGGACACGTTGCCAACAAATTGTTAATACTTTTCATGCAAAAATTTACCTGCCTCCCTCGTTAAAACTTTTTCCAAAACGAAGGACTCACATATATATTTTACGCAACCAACCGGCAGTCCCTTTTGCCGAGCTGTAGATCTCAATGCTCCCTTTTCTGGTTCTGTAGGTTGATAATGTCTTGCAGTGTATGTATCATCTCGTATTCGCTTCAATATTCGTTAAACTTTCTCCTCGTTTGCTAATATTCTCTTGGGCTGGGAACGGGAACGAATTATCAGTAAAAGAAGATTATTGTGAACGCTTGAAAAATTCGTCGCTTTAAATGTGTTGTGACCCGTGTGTGATTGAGAGATGGACCGGAATGAATTGCGTAAGAAGAAAGCGAATAGAAAACTGTTTTGGCCGGTCATGTTTTGACAAGTTATGATTATCTCGGCATGAGTTTAATGTGGCAGGAAGGGAGATAAAAAGCTGGGTGGAGCTGAGTGGTAGTGAGTAAGTGAATATGTTGGAATTGTTGAATTGTGCTGTTGAAGAGTTGTGATGAGGAAGGAAGGAGGCTCGCTTTGATTATTCAGTCCGTCGAGATATTGATCATTAAAAGGGCTAAAAGGGGCATACAAAGACGAGATAGCGAAGAATGAGGAGAAAACAGCGATGAATAGTGTGCTCATTAAGCCCTCGGGAATGTTGCTTCCTTTTCCGCCGAAAATATATATTTCATAGTCGCTAACTTGGGACGAAACTGCTGACATTGTATTGAAACTAACTACATAGTAGGTAGCAAAAGAGGTTCGCTTCGCAGGGATGCGATGAGACCGCCTGTAAATAGAGCTCTTCCTTTCTCCCACCTTGTTAAAGAATCGGCTAAAAAGCTGGCTCTTGGGGACTCCCACAAGCTCGTATCGTCTAATGATACCTGCCTTCGTGTTTACCTTTCCTCAACGCTTTGTTTCCCCTGCTCAACGACCATGAATTTCCTAAGCACATCTCTTACAATTTCGCCTTCAAAAATACATGTCTACATTGCATATATCAAAATTGCCGTGTCAAAATTCGCAATATAAAAATTATATTGTTGGTTCTTCTGCATTCTGTCATTGCTGCTGTTGCTTTACGATTCGTTTCCGAATTTGGTATTCTTTCGTCCTTGTTATCGCGCAGCCGTTTAATCGATAGACAAGGCCAGCGGCAGTTTGTCAGACTTGTGGCATGTGTAAACGAGTGTTTAGGATAAAAGTCCAAGACTGATAGAGATGGACATGGAACATTTCGTGCATAATCAATCTGACAAATGGGGTGACATGAATACGTACATTCATTCACTTTCAGTCAGTCAACCAGGCAGCCTGTAGAACCTCGTGTCACCTCCAAACCCGTCTGCTCCCTCCCAGACACTACGCCACAGACAAGCCTTTTACTTTAGTCCTGCCTGAATCTACAATTTGACGGCATCCTTGCACATTTGCTTTTGAATACATTTCGAAAAAACCGTGAGACCCAAGCGAAAAATGAATGACAGGGGTGAATGAAAAATAGAGTCTATGCTGTTGGCAAGAAACACAAGGTCACAACACTTGTGACATTTGTACCGTTCAAATACCTTTTGTCCAAGTCCAAGCGATTTGGGCTTCGATTTCGCCAGTCTAGGACTCGATGCTCAATTGCGCTTCTGGGAATAACACGTTATGAATATATGCTTGCCAAGTTGCGAAAAATAACCATGAACTGATCCTTGTTATTTGCAGGCGACCAGGAAGCGCTGGACGATGTCGGGTCTGCGTCAAAGCCATGAAGCCGGACGAATATTCGCGGGAATGCACGGAATGTGGACTGAAAGTTTGTGACGATTGTGCTTCCTATTCAAACAACGCAGATGGCAACGAGGTGAGTATGCCATGCGGGTTAGCCACTTTCACAACAACCTGCAAACAAAGCTTTTTGAATCACACAATGTCTCACAGGACGGAATTAGTCTTTTGTTTCAAGTCTCTTGTCGTTGCTACGCACCGAGCTGGAAATAGAACAAATTCTCATGATCCTATCCTGACCCATCCATGACGAAACTTGTGAAGCTCTCCCTGAATCACTTCCTCAAACTCAAAACTCCTAACAAGCGAATGAATGAGTAGACGCTGAAATTCCACCACCAGCCCAAAATTTACTGATTGTTAGCAGGTTCTCAGCTTAAATTCTCTTCTTTCAAGGAGTCGGTTGGGGAAACTAAGAGAGAATTTTGTTACATCAACAACGAGAAACAGACGAGCTTTTGCACCAAGTCAAAAGAACGAAATGTAATTTGTTCCAGCTATAAATCAAGCTGGAATGATGATAAATTCGCTCATTTTTCATATTGTCAGTGGAATAATATTCTGAATATTATTCACTGTTCAGGTCGTCGAGTGAGTTTCTCAGCGGCAGCATAGCAAGCAAGCTCGAAGAAGGGATTCTGCGAAAATCTCGAATCCGCAGATCAACTTGGGGGAATAAGCTGTTGATACTCGATACTATCGCCTCAAGTGTTTTGTTCTTTCCTAAAGAAATTTATTCAGCAGGCGGTTCACGCTTTCACAACGTACAAATGGCCAAATGGAGAAACTTGGCTAGGTTCATCCATTAATTTGTTGACTAGCAGATTTCCAATCCGATCCGATTGTCCCCGTCTTTGATGATTATGTAGTTGTCGTCGGCTCTGGCCTCGCTCCACTCGATCCAGGTGAAGTAGAACAAGTACTCCGATTTCCAAGTTGGTTCTGGGCCACTTGGCTCCTCTTTCGCACTTGGTTGATCCACATTATTAACACTCGAGTTTGACTCGAGAGGACATCTGATCTACTCGACGCGAAATGGGAAGTTTGTTTGCCTGCTAGGAATTCAAGGGCCTACCTGCGCCCTCGTAGCGTTTCTCATAAATAACATATAAACCTTTTTGAGGCACTCAAGGTGTTCATTCTGCATCGTCGACGTCGGAACAATTCACGATCCACTCCATCCATATGATCAACGACAACCTCTTATGAATACCGCACTGGAGATCTGCCGGGGTATCTCAGCAGATTCGCTTTAAATTTCCCAGGATGCTTGGAAGGGGCAAGGTGTTACATACGGAGGTGCCAATAGTTTATCCAACATATATAGTACCCAAAATGACAACAACGGGCGCTGCAGTTGCATTTGGAGCTTATGACTTCCAGTGGACAAACGAGTAGTACTTGCTATACATGATTCACGTCAAAACAACCCTATTTTTTGCTGAAATTTTTTATTTCCCACCTTCAACAAAATAAAGCTAGACATTCGATTTTCTTTTCAACAGAGCCCTCTGGAAGACTAAAAACCTTTACTTAAGGATGCAACTCCAGCTCCCACTGTGGTCATTCTGGCTACTATACCCAATAGTCCCAATTGTTTGACGAATTTTGGCAGATCGGACGTATTTTCAATTTTTACTTGGTATAAGAATTAGCTATAAGACTTCATAGTCTGGATTTTGGAACATTTTCAGGCTTTTTCCGGCCAACTTTGTTACCTCTTGAAGTTTCGAGTAACTTTTGGTACCTCCATGGTTTAAATTTTGACCCTGGCAAGCAAGCAGCCTGGGAAGTCTGAAACGAACCTGAGATCCCATAGCAGACCCACTGTGGTACTGTGGGGAGGTTGTTGATTATAGGCTGCAACGCTGAGAAGGAGAAAAATACAGAGATCTTCTTCTTGTTCCACAGCAGTCAGATAGACTGTGACTGACTTAAGAGCAACTTGTTTTCTCGAGGTTGTCTTGCGTTTTGAGTAGCGGAATTGGAGGATATAAAAGTGTAGCTCATAAATCAGAGAAGCAACACGTGAGCCTTAAAAAATTGTTGAGGAGGAGTCTGGGTATCGTAGTGGCAGTGGAGCGTGAAAGCGGGGAAAGTGAAAGGAGAAGAAGCTGGATTCCGGCCGGGCTACATCATCATTAGGGTCTCCACATAATACGTATACAATAGAGACGGGCGAAAGTCGATTTCCTATGAGGTGCTTCGGCCCAGCTCACTTTCACCATTTCAAGAGATGAGAGGATGCTTCGGCATGATAGCGAATATCATAAAGTAAATTCATAAATCACCAAAGTCTCTCCAACTATTGTCAGCTCGATCGCCTCGTATTCAAAGCCCAATAAAACGTATCAAAGAGCTATTAAATCAAGAGATTTCTCAAATCCACTAGGAAATTGTTCCGCACCACATATTTCGTTATCCCAAGTTCCTTTTTCCATCTTCCAATTGCCATTCATCTGCAGTCCCGGAAATAACCTTTGCTATTTCCATTCTTCGAGCTGTAAAATCCAACGTATTTTTAGCGAAGAATCTCAGCCCCTGCTCCAGAACGTGATGTTAGCCAGAAGAGATTTTAACTGCTCAGCAGTGAATGTTTATAAACTGCACGTTGCTATACATGCAAACTTTGACGAGTTGAAAATGTTCAAGCTCACGCTATTTGAAGGACGAGAAAGTTTGTGAGTCGATACTCGAGACTATTATTGGTTATGTGCGAACTGCGAGACGGCGGAAGACTCCGTGAGAAAGTTGCAAAAGACGCAGAGGGTTGATGGGAGAAAAACAAGGCTGCCTGTTGGAAAAATGAAAAGACTTTTGGAGTAAGGGCCCCCAAATAGCGTGTTGGGAATGCCAAGGAAGAAATAGGATTCTGAACGTGCAGAGTTGCGATGCCTTGATGCTCTCCGCCCTCGCCCAGATTGAATTCAGCACATTGAAAAGCGATACACGTACTCGAAACGCTTCCCAAAATCCGCGTAACCCATCTCATCTCCTTTTTTCAATATCCCAAAATAAGACAATCATACAGATTCACCCACCCACCCAAATGCAAATGCTCTATTTTCTTTTGATGCTCATCATAACGTCGTCCACGACGCCGGTCCATGAGTCTTTCTCCGCTTTGAAAATAGTCTGCAACCGAAAGCGTGGCGTTTGGAAACCAGCGTATATATAAATGAAACGAGTTGATACTGATGCATTTGATAAACGCAAATGTGATTTGCCAGTTTCAGAATCTCATTACGACTAACACCAAGTTTGCTAAGGATTATGATGGCGAGGATTTCGGATTCTTTCTTTGCATATATAACAATGTTAGTCTGTGCTTATTTGAGGTTGGTGAAAGAAAGTGAAGGCAGACAGGAAACGAAAGTGGATAAAAGAAACGCTGCGTTTATGGCTGAGAGAGGCGGTTTAAAAGGGAGCCAAGTGAAAAGTATGAGAAGAAAGGTGCAAAAGGACGCTGGGATTTGCCACAGGTGGAAGGAAGAGTTGGCTCCTAAACTTCAGGAACGACTTTCTATTGCACTGGTGGATGGGTCGAAATTTCTGTGTAGTAGGAAAGAACTGGGTCGTGGTTCCTTTGCAATAACGAGAGAAAGTATTGACTCTCTCAAGTAGTCGCCTATAACTAAACCAAAACCTTCACAAGGGCACATCACCGACCAACTCTTTTTTCCGAATTTCCCCCTTTAACTTTGATTCTCTAATCTGTCTTCGCATCCCAGGATTGAGACTCGTTGGCTGACTTGAGAGCCGGTGAATCTCTGCGAATCCAACTTTTGATAGACCACAGCCGAGAAAGACTCGACTTGTTCATCTTATTCTTCTTCGCATATTCATACCTTCTTCTTTGCCTCCTTTCTTTGACGTACAAGTCCTTTCTTCTCTGCCAAGAGTCCTGTGAGCGTTATGTACCTTTCAGCTTTGTCACCCGCTTTTTGACTATTTGCCATGAATATGTTTCTATCGAAAACAGCCCTCAACGACTACATCTTTTCTACTTATATACTTTCTATTCTGCCTTCCTTCTTTCTCTGCCTTCCCACAACAGCGCTTCTCTGATTCCACAATTCCAGTCAAAGAAACTCTGCTCATTGTAGCGGCAGAAAGGGAAACCAGTCGGGTGAAACCAAATGAAACGACTTTTTTTATGATTCCAGGTGTCGTGGAGATGCAGTGTTTGCCGAAGACGTGGAGTCGCCATCATCGCAAGGCGCGTCCAACCGGGCATCGAGCAGAGCGAGGCTCTAGAAGGAGTCGGCTTTGAAACGGCCGTCCGAAAATCCCCCGACGCCAGGCGACTCCAGGCCGGAGGTCGCGCTGACTCTGAAACGGAAGTCCTCCTTCTCGCCCCCAAACCGTCTGATGTTCGACGACACTCGGACGTCCCGCTTCGAGACATTGTCAAGTTTCAACAATCCCAGAACATTGCCACCGCTTCCTCCCAACACGAATTGGGCTTGGCAGCCAACGACGTTGACAATATTAAATCCCGGAGCAGTTCCGACGTCGGCGGTGTCGGTATTCCCATCGTCATTGAGCGCAAGAACAGCATGGCCGTCAGCAGCGGAGTTCCGCTCGGCACCTTCAAAGGCATGGAAATGAACTTCAACAAACCCTTGATCAACCTGGACAACAACAACGGCGCGCCCAAAGCAAAACAAGGACCAGTGAAGCGACAGCGTTCGTACGAACGCGGTGCCAGTGAAGGCACTCTCAACCTGCCGGGGAACAACCGCGGTCGAAGGGCATCCTGTGACTTGCGTTCCGGCATCGACACAAGTCTTCTCCTTAACAACAACAGTATCACAGCGAACAATGACAAGAAAATGGATCGAAACTCCCCTGCAATTACGGATCGCGAAGAGAAACCTCCACAGCAGCCGGTTCAGCCTCAAAAGCCGCCGCAAATGCAAGTAGGAAACGGACAGCCGCAAGGAGGTCAACAACAACCAGGGATGAAAAATGTCACCTCAGGGAATTCTGACTTGGTCATTAGGCCTGATACTCGAAGACGCTCTGTTCAGCTGTAAGTTCAGCCTGGTTCTCATTCTCCTTCCTCATTCTACTGTTAGTCTGCCGTTTCAAAGGGCGGAAGACAAAGGTTTCCTTTCCTACATATTTCCTGGTTAACTAGTCCTTGTACGGACGCAGAATTCGCAAAACTTGCTTGGTTTTGCACTCTTGACTGAGGCGACGACGGAAGTCATGCAGTGTTAGAAAGCCAAGCTCCACTTGGACCAACGGAAGTTTCAGAGTGAAATGGGGCAAACGTAGAGGTGAAGTAATCTGTATTGATCGAATGCAAGGCTTTAGGGCTTCCAGTCACGTACCGTTTAACCGGGAATGAAAAGTTGCTTGTGGACATGACGTCATTTGTTGGCGGGAAAATAGTCGGGGAAATGAATAGATCAAGGGACGCATTCCTGACCAAAAGTCTTGTTAAATGTCGTGTAAAGGTGCGACCCGGGACTTGTTTACTTGGTCGTCTTTTTTCAAAGCTGAAACTCATCGAGACCGGAAAGTTTTTTTGGACAATATTTCAAATCGAGTAATTACAAAGTTGAATTTGCTGGTCAACAGGTACAACACGACGGCGAAGGCACCACCAGCGCCACGTTCGTGCACATCGTTGGACGCGACAGATGTTCCCGATGTGAACAATGGGAAGAAAGGTGGTTCAGGAGTAGAAAGCGGAATGAAGCGCCAGGGTTCCTCGACGGATGGCGAGGCCATTAAAATAGTAATAGACGACGTTGACTCAACTTTCTCTTCTGACAATAACAAAGGACAATCCAGCGAAAACAGCGAGTTTAGAACGCGGGTGGTGAGGCTTCGAAGAGACCCGCAGGATCGAGGCTACCAAAGTAAGTCTTCCTCAACATTTTTCACACAAACAGCCAACTGAAACAGATTCTGACGATTAGAATACGACACACACAACCTCCTTCCTTCTCTCGCCCCGCAAAACACATAAAAGCCAAATTTTCATCCCGTTTATCACGCTCCTCTTGTTTGACGTGTCACATTCTTTTCCCTCTTTTACGCAACTTTCTGCAAAATGTCACTCTTCTTCTTACGCCTAAAACTAAGCAAACTCTTTCACTAACATCGCTGACATTACTTTTTGTCGGAAATCGAGGAGGCTACACGTTGAGACGACGAGTCCCCCGGTAGCAGAGCAGACGCTCCAATAATGATTTACTCACCGTGAAACTTGTAACGGCTCCCGAAGGAAATACCGAGAGCACTAAAGCACACTCTAATTACCCGTCCCTCCTCCAAAAGCCACTGAAACCCTCATATTTCTTACTTACGCAACCAGACCTCCGCCAACGCTGCAAATTCTCAAATGTAAATTTCCCTGATTAACAATCCGTAGGTAATTAACTGATGCTGAAACAACCTTTTGCTATGCCGTACCAGAGTTACGTTGTTACGGATGATGGATGCCGCACATCCGTCAACACAAAATACCAAAATTATGAACCTCGAGTAGTAAATTCACTGGGCGAGCGGCAAGTCAGGAAAAGTTGCAAACAACTTTGAGCAGGGAAAGACGAGTTTTACATTAATATATAAAGTATCAACAGGTTTTCAAGCTCATAGAAAAGCTGGAAGAGAAAGCACAAGATGGGCTTCCGGCTTGAATAACATTGCAAAGCGGATGAAAAAGGGGAAAGCAGACGAATGCCTGGTTTCAATGCAAGTTTCACCATGTTATTCTCCGAGGCGTTTCTTCCATCCACAACACAAAGGCAAAGAATTGCATAGTTTACTTTTCTCAAGACGACTCTTCTCCCTTTCTGTCTGTGTCTTTGATGGACTTTTCACCAGGTAGTTATGAGAGGACAGTCAATTGCTATTGTTTGCTTTACGAAAGGGAAGGAATGACCATGAGCCCAATCACTTTCGACAAGAGTGCATACATATACATATAAACTACGGGAATGAACAGCGGCAACACTCAACTCAACTAAACAAAGTTTGCGGCGATCGCTAAAAAGGTCTGCTTTTATTGCCCAACAGAGATTCAAGTTGCCAAAGAATTTTTAGACAAAAAGTTGTTTTCCCAGGACAAAATTTACCTAGCATAACTTTCTCATGTGTGTTCGCTTCCAGTATACCCGTTTCACTACCTGGTCCGCCCATAAATAGTCCACTGTCCTACATATGTGCTCAACCACTAACAGTAAAACTTGAAGGTCACTTTCATTCTCCAAATGACTTTTTACAGCTCGAGGCTTTGGAATCCGCGTGGTCGGTGGCTGCAGCAGTCCTGGAAACCCGGGCAACCTTCGAGCGCGGGTCGCTCGAGTGACCCCGGGGAGCGGCGCGGACTTCGCGGGCATTCGGCGAAGCGACACTGTTCTCACTTGGAACGGCATCAAATTGAGCAACCTCACCTTCGAAGAAGTCTGCAAAGTCATGGACGCATCTGGCGACACTGTGGAGCTTACCATCACACCTGCCGACACGTAAGTTGCTTTTTCCCGCTCAATCCTAAGCATAAAATTCCTTCCTCTTCAGCCACAACGAAGCGTCGAAGCCAGGCAAAGGAGGCATTAATGATTGGATTTTGTGGGAAGACAAAAAGGATCTTCCCTACCTACAATATACCTATGCGAATGACAGCTGTTGATCAAAGGAATAATTTATGCGACAAGCGTGTTCCGAGTTCAAATTATTATCCAAATTGACTGAGCAAAGAAGTCATTCGACTGGATCAATAAGTCGTTTGAAGATTGGAACAAGCAACTTCCGATGCCAAGTTGATTGATTGCGCCTTTTATAGAAATTCACTGGCTCAGCTCACTGCTGCGGTGCTGTAGTATATATATAAGACAAGGACAAGAAGACTGAAGGTGGAAAGCTGGCTGTTGAGGTGTCGGTTTGAATTGGGAATATGTGCATGATAGTCCTTGAGTAATAGAACGAGATACATGTCACCTGATTTAACTGTCATCATCAGCAAAGAATTAATTAAACTGCTGGAAGTGGAGCTGACTAACTAAAAGGGAGAGGGAAGAGTGTGGCAGAAGCGCGGAAATGAGCAAAAGGACAAGCAGCGGCGACTTGGAACACCTGAAGAGAGAAAGCTTCGTCGCTGGAGATATGTTGATGGCAAAACAGATAAAATTGAATTTGCGAATCCTCGGGACATAGTTGTACTTACCACAATAAGTTGCTCGGAGCCTTTTCCAGATTGCAAATTGATGACAGCGAGGATGGAGGAAATGGAACGCTTAACGAGATTACAAGAGATTTCGCCTTCGCAATGATCCACGTTCTGATAGCCAGCCAAACTAGCCTTTCTCGCATACATTTAAACGCAGCACACGGCCACATGACGCCAAGAAAAAAAGTTAATGAAACCTCGAGCAGCTAAAACTGTTAAGAGTCTATATGCACGTCCTTTGCTTTGCGTCCTTCGAGTCTTTTTAGCCAAGCGCCAACCAGTGCAAACTCAATTACATTTTGGCTTCGTGTTTCCATCAGCAAGGTTTTGCAGTCTTAGTTGTAACTGGAGGAAAGTCCCATTTGTATGTACGTACGCACTTTGCTAATTGCAATTATCGAGAGCGATAATGCGCCGAGGTCTGAAAGAAGAGTAAATCATATTTGGCCCAATTATAAGCTATGGTCTGGTTTGCGGTTTCAGTGAGGCGCAAATTACCGTGGCCACAGTACCTGAGGATGACACAACGAACGAGTGGGACGAAAGCAACGATTCTGATTCTCTTCTCGTCAATCCAGGTAACTCAGTCCATCCAGCAGCGCCCTCTTTCTTCCTCCTTCTCTTTTCTAGCCAAACTGACGAGTCCAAAGGAGCCTCGTCATAGCGTGCATCGAGTTTCGATTCGAAATGTAATTTCCATTTTGCTTGCACAGGAGACCGAGGAGACAGATCAAATCCTGCTTCGCCCACAAACAGACGACAACTACCCAGATTACCTGTAAGTGAAAGTTTGATTACTTCCAGCCGCCCTTATCCGGGCAAAAATATGTTCCTCCAGCCTGTACACGAATCTGCAAGTTGGCGACTATTCATAAATGCTTAAGAAAAAACATATGCACACTTTGTATCTCCTGAGAAGCATGCGTCTTTAAGCCTGAAGATTATGTCGAACGCCATGCGAATTCGAACTTTTGTTGTTGTTTCAGGCGGAAGGAAGAATCCAACTGCGACTCTTCAACGACGAGATTCACAATACTTTAGAAGTTGCAGTGGCCAACATTGCTTTTGGACAGGAGGACTGCAGTACGCTTGATCTCAACGATATTATTATTACTTTAAGAATGTAAGTCCACTTCCGAGTCAAGTCTCTATGAGACACAATGAATTTCTTTGTAATTATATCGAATGAAGAGGACGCAGGAGATTGCTCTTTTTGTCCATTCTGGTTAGATGGAGCCGCTGATTTGTGGTCAGGGCCGCTATTGTTGTGTATTGATGTTTTGATGAGCAAATTCCGTGTTATCAAATTGTGGTCAGTCCGGCATTCGGGCATTGGTTGAAGAGCTGTGAAGGGAAATGGAGAGAGCGAGACATGTTATTGCTGTGTGAAAATGGAAAGTCGGGTAGGGGATTCGAGAGAAGGATAAAAGGAGGATGCGGTCGGATTCGGTACATGGCAATTTCGAAAATTGACTGGCTGACTGACTGGCTGATGTAGAGAAAATTACAAGAGAAACGATGAAATGAAAGCATTCGGGATGAAAGGCGGGCAAGACTCATAAAAGCGATACGGCAAGCAGGAACGCACACATTGTCCCTTCACGGGAGCTGGTGAACTGGAAAACATGGAGAAAACGCCATTGAAATGGAGCCAGCAAACGGGAAAGGAGTATGAAGTTGGAAAGGTGTCTTTTCATACTCCGAATCTGGCAAGTAGAGAAAGTTGAGTGCGTAACAGGGATCGTAGCCGTTGTAGTGTTAGCGCGGGAAATGTTGAACATTGTGCATTATACAGTGTGTGAGATTGTGTGTCAATGGCGGCGGCGAGGACAGGGAAAACAGGTGAAAAGATGTGGCGGTGGAAAGAGGCAAATAATATTAAAGGATGAGATGTAGTCGAGGTAGAAAATTGAATTTTGTGGAAAACAAAAGGAACTTTAGAAAGGTTTTGGTTGACGGGATGGTTCATATCAACATTTTATTGTTTGAAGTGGAGAAGGTACATGTGCTCTGGAGCTCGCCGACCAAGCACATGACACTCACTCTTTTCCTCCACTCTCACCAACAGCACTAACAACTAAAAAGAACCAACAATATCACACAGCCCCACAAAAGACCTCTTTTTCTGTCCTCGTCCAACTAACGTATATGCATCAAGATGACTTTTACATGTATTTCAGCCCACTTTCTCTCTTTTCATCTTTACGTCCATGACTTTCAGCCAAATTATCAACATCTCAAAAAATCCTTTTTACTTTCTACTACCCTCAGCTCCCCTTTCCATTCTCTTTTTCCCAACTCTACAACTCCGATGCTATTCTACAGATATCCTTGATCTCCACCAATGACTTACTTCAAGCGAAACTGATACCCTACTAAAAAATACCTTCTCATCATCTACTTTTATTACAGAGGGGAAAAGCTCGCTACGACAAGGTGGAATCAGTGCACGCTTTTTACAAAAGTTAGTCCGGAAGACTTGTTCGACTCTTGGCTCGTCCTCGAGTTAGTCAAAGGAGCCGACTTTCTCGGAGAGTGTCATGTCGACATGGGACGCGTGTCGCTGGATGACCGACCCGTCTGGTTCCCCTTCTCCTCCAAAGGAAGTTCAAGTCATCGAGGCTCCATTTCACAAATCACCTCCGGCGGACAAACGCCTCCCAGCGCCAGAGAACTCGCCAGACGACTCAGAATGCGAGGACTCGCCTCCAGCCAATCTCAATCTGGTACGTCTTCTTCGCTTTTCACAAAAGTTACTTTTCTCATTTTCAAAGTAGCTAAAGTGCTCAAGGCCACAACTAAAGTCGTCTCTGCGTTTGCAGAGGAACAAGATGACAGCAGTGGACAAAGCAGTCCGTGCGCCTCCTCTCTTCTTCGTCCTGAAGTCGCTTGGGAGGTGTTGGGCACACTTGGTCCACCTGGCGCTGTTCTCACTTGTCGATCAGCGCCCACTTCCCGTCGAGGCAGTGCCCAATCAGACCGGGGCGCCATTGGACTTGACGGCGGCCAAGACGATGGCCGAGGATCAGCGCCTTCTACGCCTGCTATGCCGAGGTCTCTTCCGCCGTCTCGACGAGGTTCTTTCGCGGTCGCTGTAGAAGAGGTCATCAACAGAAGTCGCAGAAGTAAGTGCAACAAATTGTGTCTCTCGAGTAGGTCGCCAGAGTGTTGAAGCTGGGAAAATTGTATGGCTCACAAGAACCATCGAGCAAAGGTTGCAATTTAACCATGGAGTTTGTAAACTTGACCTGCCAGTCAGCCAGACAGACAGTTGATGAAAAGAACAAAGTTCTAATGAAAGGTTTTGCGGAAGTAATTTTGAGAATTACAGTAAAGACAAATATTTGTTCATGAATAAAGGATTACGTGAATGAATGCATTAGCTCTGTCGGCCATGTTTACTCAGTCAGAATCTCGATTCTTGTTCAAGAGCGCCTCTCGTTGTCAGCTGAGAAAGCTACGAGAGGCGGCTCATTGTAGCAAACGCAAAATCCGGACCAACATGTTCGTAATAAGCTATGAAACGTGACTCGTCTTGAGCCTGTCGGCTACTTGTGCTTCCCTTTTCTCGTCCACCTCCAGTTCATTTAGAGGCCTTTTCAGTCTGCCATTGTTAATCGATCTGGAAGAGTACAAGATTCAGCTTTCATGGTCTCTTCCAAAGCACTTACGCTTCCCATCGCCCAGCTACCTCTCTGCCACTAGCAATTTTAGTTTAGCAGATAAAAACCATTAATTGTTGTGCCAAAGTAGGACGTCTAAAAGCCTGGAAGCACCTGGCTGGCGTGGACTGCATGGACTAGAATCAGTCTCTTGTAGCTTGTTCCCTTTGATAGTGCGAGACTATGGAGAAAACTGTTGCAAGTCTCTTAATTATTTATGCTTCAACAGGTTCCGTCGCATTCCAACAACAACGCGTTCCCGATTTCCTGGGCAGTCGACAACTTCCCGAACTGCCTGACGATGGCCGGCCAGATCCGTCAATGCTTCGGAACCGTCGTAACTCGTGCTGGAATCCGCGAGAAGTGGGCTACGACCGCCGAGCTCAGTTCGAACGAACTGATTCTTTGAGAGCTATCAATCCAACAAGAAGTAAGTTCACGTTCAGGCTTGACTTACCAAACTTGAAAGTCTTTTGCCGTGTACTAAAAGAGTCGACCAACAACTTGCAGGAACTTCAGCCGATTTCAGAGGAGATTTTGGAGTGGATTCGAGAAACAGGCCGAGGAAAGGGTATGGGTAACTCTTTTTATTTTCTATTGTTACAATGGCATGAAGCAAAGGATAGAAAAGCTGATAGTGGGAGCGGATGCAAAAGTTTGTTTTTAGAACAAAAACTATTCCTTTTTGCTACCACGTCCCTGGCGTCATCACACGGCCCGGCGACCACATTTTGAGTCCCCTTTTCCGTCTGATAATAGCAGAGAAAGCACAGTCAAAGGCGAACAACAAAGACGCTGAGGATCAAAAAGATAAAAGGTTGTTTGCGAGCAAATAAGAGAGTAGCAAAAAAACAAAAAATATGATAGACAAACAGCAGGGTAGTTCATTCAAACCTTCAAAAGGTTCAAGTCGGGCCTAATGTGACACATGGCCTGGCTACGGCAGCACTGCACTCGAGAATCGGAACCGCCGCCAGTGAAGGCCATCATCAGCCCCTTTCACCGACTTTCCTACAATCTTTCTGGCTTGATCTGCTAGCAGTTTCTCAAGCTAAAAGATTGCGCTGTGGATTGAAACCTATCTAACTTTAAATTCATGTTATTTTCAGTGGCGATCAAGACGATAACTGGCGACAAATCCCACCTTCCTGGAACCAGGGAATGTGAAATTGACGGTGACAAAGCGAATCCAGTTGAAGGCAATGGTCAACAGAACAGACTAATTGTTCGGAAGTTAACCCCTTGCAAAGCGTATAGATCAGAGCTATAATACGTGTCCTCCATTCATTGTAGCCGCGCATTGTCTGTCATCGTTGTAGGATGGAATTTACCGCTATAGAATTTTAGGCTCATGCGGTCATCATAAATACTTTATGTTTGTAGATTCTTTGTTGATAGAAAGGGTAAAGTGTCAAATTGAAATAGTTGGCGATATATATGGTGTTGAAGAAGACATTATGTTTTATTTTACCCTGCTGTGTAATACACATATAATAATAATTAATCAATCAGATTGTTGAAAAGTGTAAAAAGAGTATCTGTTGCCCTATTTGTACCTGCGAAAGTAAGGATCGAAACTGGATCCGATGGGAATTAGGCTATAGAAATGATTAGAAGGTGCGTCTCGTACAATTGGTCGTTGTTCACGCACGACGTAGAGGCACATGGATGTTAAGGTGTTGTTGATTATCAAGTAAGCGTTGTTACGTGTCACGTGTATTGAAGCCCAACCGGGAGAGTCTTACACCCTTTTGTCAGTGCTTGCCTTACGACTGAGAGAGTTTACTGTAGGCTACTTAACCATACGGCTGAAGTTGAAGAAGAAATCAAAGGGACAAAGAAGCAGCAGGTTAGAGAATTAACGACAAGGTTTCAATCCATGTCAAGCACAATTATCAATCAACCAAAAAGCAATGTATCTTTTCACCCAAACAAGACTTGGTGAATCAGCAGGGTCCTCATCGTTCTAACTAAAAGGAAGAAGGAAGGGTAGCCTGAACAAAAGTAAAGACATTTAAGGACTGTATAGTCGCTGCGCCCATGGTTAACGACTTGACTAAAACGTATGACGTGCCCTTTCAAAAATGTGAAACGCTATCAGATTAATAGTACAACTTGTCTAACACAAATTATGAAAAGACAAATATACCTATCCTTATCCACAATCAATTGCCAACTTTATTAAGGTCCTAGCAGTTAAGCTATAACGACACAACAGACAGACTATCATCCCTCAACTCGAAGCATATCCGCATTACACTAATATCAGCTCCCTCATTGTCACTGTAACTATTTTATAACTATATAATCTTTCTAGTCATCTATTCTATCAATCAGTTCATCTTCCGCAATAGTAGTATGAAACAGTTTCTCTCCAACGAACATGAATCGACAACATTCTCCAATTTCATAAAGGTAACCGGAGGACTGGAGCTGTTCAAAGCAGCCTCAGCAATTGAGCTCTTGAAAATGTAAATACATGCGATTGTGTTTAGAGTTTGTGTTGTGCTATTAGAGTAAAAACAATGTTAGCCCGTTTAGTGTTTACTGGAATTTAAGAGTACAGCTACAAGTACAAGTAAGATAAGGTTTTGCAAACTTTCGTTCGCAAAGAAGCAACAATTATCTGATTTCATTTGGAGCAAGTGTTGTCTGTAAGCTGGAGACTGTACAAAGTTGATGCTCGCTCTTTGAAGGAGAAAGTCCGGTTAAGAAAGCAGGCTCGGCATGCCGCTCGGAGTAGTTCTTGTGGGAATGGCTATTTGAGCAGTTAATGAAGCAAATAGACTGGGATTGTCTCGAAATAGCCGACGTTAATTGCCGCTGGTTTCAGTTTTAATCCCAATTTTGCCATCTCGGTGCGTGGCGCGTTAATCTAAGCTTTCCACTTTCTCCCTCGTCTCTGGTGCATTCATAAATGGAGTCGAACCCAGCAACGGCAAAGTGGCCATTAATTGAAGGATAAATGCAACTTTGAAAACATCTGGCCAACAGCTTTTTCCTTGTCCAACGACAGACTCTTGTGTGGCAGCTGCGGAAGGTTTCTTACATGCAAGTTAAGGCTTATTAGCGTCTCTCGTCTAGAAACACTGAATATAAAATTCATAAATGTCTAAGTAAGTCTATAAGAAACTGGGTAGAAATAAAACCGCTTCCGGTGTATGAATATAAAGACGGAAAGGAAGTAGGAGTAGATGAACAAGAAATTTTAGCAGTGTGGAAAAGTTTGAACGCATTAAAGAGATTTAGTTAAATGAGCCTATAATGAGATAAAAGTTCACCAAAATCCAACTAACGAGAAAATGGAATTATGCGTTTAGCTATTTAGCTCCTCCAGTAGATTGCATGGACAAGATTTGCAATTTGTAAGGTTGTCCATGTTTGAAACATAATGTTGGGAATGCAGTTTTGTTCTGGTGTCGATATCGACTACAAATTTTACAAGTTTGAAATATTTCTGCTAGTTGTCAGGTTGAGGGAATCTGGAAGCGCTAGTAGATACAGTAGCGGAAGGCGACGCTGCCCAATTAAAACCCAGTCATGTCGAAGTAGTTGGTTGTGCTGATTGCTCCAAAGTTTTAGCGCGGGAGAATGCCTTTGGGCGTGAGGCTGGAAAGCATATTGGTCAATGTCATAATTCTAGTTGTTAACTATGCAAAGTGAGAGAATGAAGTTGGAAGTGAATGCTGGTCTGTGTGTACATATAGCCGACGTTGTAGTTTCAGGTTCGCATAGAAATAATGTCTGCAGAATAAAGTTGTCGAGGAGAAGGAATACGCACGTGAACGAACAAACGGGAGGAAGAAGAGAAGATAAAGGAAAGTTGGAAAGCCGCTGAGGAAAGTTTGTGGCTAATCATTCATTGGGTGTGGATTTTATGTAGGGAATACTTTTCGCAAGATGAATTCGTTAATCAACGGCTCCCATCATCTTGCTGGCTCTTTGATTGCCTAATTCCCTCGCTCGCCTTCATTAACAACGAGCAGCGGAAACTGTCCTAATTCCACTCTTTTTCCATCTTCAAAAAACTCACCGCATTTCTCTACTCGTTTTTTGGAGAAAACAAAAAAACATTATCGAGCAGTTTTTGAAAGTAGTTGGTAAATGAAGCCAAGTGAAAGCAAACCAGGGAAGTCCAACCGGTTCGAGCGAGCTTCGGTTGCTAGAGCCCCAGCAAACAAAGCATCAGAGGAACCCGTTCGGTTTTCCACTCTCTGAATCCATATGCATCCCTCACGAAAGAGTCTGTCGTTAACGCAAGGTGCTCAAGTTGCTGCTGGTCTGCATGAATCGATGGATATTTGCAAATTTCTTGGTGGACATGGATTTTCGCCAGAAACAGAGCAGTTTTGTATGTGTAACTATCATCGACGAACCGGAGAGAGCAGCCTACAGTGTATTGAATTAACAAGATGTTAGGCAGCTTTAAATTTATCTTCGTCGTTTGTTACAAGGAAATCCGAAGCATTGAGCCAGGCATCACAAAACAAAATTCCAACTCCACTTTCTCGGTACAGACTTGCGATCAACAATGACTTGCTGATTTTATATCATTTTGCTTCCTAAAGCTAAAGTAGATTAATAAGGGAATGAAGTAGAACATTGTAAATGGTACTTAACGCGGGTACTGCATAGAATTGCGCGACAATCAAAACTTGTTTGATGTAAATTTCCTTGTCCGTTTCGTGTTACCCGGTGTCGTCTTCAACTGTTGCATTGTACAGTGCAGTCAGTCGGTATTTGTTGAGTGTGTAGCTGTTGTTGTGCTATAACAATATGTGTGTATATTTGTTCAAATTGCCTTTTCTCTTTTTGTTGAGAAAGTTTTAAAACTGCTTTGAACTGTGAATAGTCTATAAGGTTGAATTTAAAGAGCGAATCGCAAGATCGAAAAAACTTTCTCCGTGGAGTTGAAATTCGGAGACGAGATGTTGGAGAGAAAACTGTAACGTGTACAACTTTCTGCTTTCTTCAGAAACATTATTGAGTTCGCATTGTTGAAGTAACTGACACCTTGTATTTGCCACCCCATTGACCCATTTCCCTTATTTTAACGCTACTAACTCTGTGAATCCTCCTTGTTAAAAACCCCACTAGTAGCATCAACATCCTCCCAATAAGCAACATGGCGGACGACCTTGTACATTACTTGAGTCTGTGTATGTGTTAAATGTGTTGTAAATTAGCGGCTTATTATGTTGTACGTAGCTCTTATTTGTTGTAGTACGTTAGTTACGGGATGTGTCTCTATGATTATATTTGATAGCTTTTCTCGACAGCTACGGATTTTGGAAAGGGGTAGTTTGCCCCGTTGGAAATGTGCGAGCGGAATGTAGCTGTTGATTATAGAGACCTGACGGTTGATGTTCAGAAATGTTTGTAATAACGTTAAACGAACCACCTTGTACCTCGCGCTCATAGTGTAATATATCGTACAGCAAATGCTCCATTTGAAGAGTCAAGGATCTCAAAATGTGATGTCAAGATGGGTGCTGAAAGCTTCATAAAAGAGCAAGCCCTCTCATCCCTGTAAACCACAGTATGTCATATATATTACGTGAATAATAAACGTGATATTTGTTTGAAAGTTCGCATCAAGTTGTGCAGTTCATTCAAGACCTTCGAGGACACAAATCTCTAAATCAAATATCTTTATAAAAACATTAACAAAAAAATACATTTGTATCCGGTCAAAAACTTCAACCAATTAGTTGATATAAACTCAGTTAAACTAGTTCTCCGCAAGCAGTTATACTTATTCGTTCAGATGTTTTTCCTGACTTGGAGCCGAATTTCTGCAACAAAAATTATTATTATACATAACTGTAACAACATGGAGATAATTTTGGGAGTTAGAAGTTACGACATGCAAATTACCTCAATCTTCTTAAGTATGTCCAAACCAGATGTTATAAGACCAAACACGACATGTTTTCCATCCAACCTGAAGCAAAAAATGCATCAACCCTCCCGCTAATCGAATTCAACAACACGTAAACTAACTATGCTTTCATTGTACCGGCTCTTACCAATTTGTTGGTAGAAAACTGATGAAGAACTGCGAGTTGTTAGTATTCGGACCCGAATTAGCCATCGACAGTATTCCTGGAGCCGAATGACGAAGCTGAAAATTTTCATCCGCAAATTTGCCACCGTAAATAGATTTACCGCCTGTTCCGTCTTGCTTCGTAATGTCACCACCTTGAGCCATCTAAAACAATTCAGTAAGAGCTGATCAATTGAATATATTAGCAGCCCCAATTATAGTCACCTTTCACTTACAAAGCCAGGAATCACACGGTGAAAAATTGAATTCTGGTATCCGAAACCTTTTTCATGAGTACACAAACATCGAAAATTTTCAGCAGTGATAGGGACGATATCAGTTCGCAGCACGAAAGCCATACGCCCAATTGTACTTTTGCCGATCTTGATGTCAAGGTAGACTTGCGGGTTTCGCGGGTTTCTGGTCGCCGGTGAAGGTGCAGCCTTTTGCAATGAGAAATACAGCATGTTATAAAGAATTTGTACCTATCCAAGCTGAAATGCAAAACTTCACTGCTGCTAAAAATCATACCTCTTGTGGAACAACTTGGCCTTCGGAGCCACCTTCCGGGGCTGCTGCCGTGTCATCAGCTTCATCTTCCTTGTCGACTCCCAGTGTCTCGCCTGCATGCTGAGCTAACCAAGTGTCTTCAGCCCAGACTGGGCGGGTGGTAAAATCTCGAATCTTCATTGGCCTTGCAAGATTACACCGAATAGTTCTTCCGAAAAGTTCTGAATCATTCTAAAAGAACACAAATACGTGAGAATTGACGCAAAAACTACAACACAAGGATGGTGAATAAGTACCATATTATCAATTGCCGCTGTCGCATCCTCATTTGTTTCAAACTCGACAAAGGCAAATCCTCGATGTTTCTGAGTTTCGTAATCCAGAGGCATTTGTACGTCATTGATATCCCCGAACGGAATGAAGGCTGCCTTGACCACATCGGAGTCAGCTTCTTCAGAAAGCCCTCCTAAATGAGAAAGTTGCATATAAAATTATATTAGCGGTAAGCGCTATAATGCTCAACGTTTTCGCTTGGCCCTCTAAAATTCAAACTTACCGACATAAACTGTCCGTTTCAAAGATTGAGCAGTAGACATGATGTAACAATGTAACTTGCAGATGGAATTCTACGAGATGCTTGCGTCTAGTGTCTGTCTTCCTGTCCTGTCCCCATCAAACACTGCTCGTCAATATTTAGCCGTAATAACACCCGCAACAATCCAGCAAAAGCTACAGCAGAAAAATTCGCTTCGAAATCCCTCGTCGACTCTGAGAATTCATTCAAACCGGTACAAACAAAATGTTTAAATTTTTCTCTTCTTCGCGGCTTCCAAGGATATATAATAATGGACGAAAGAGCGGAATGCATTCATATGCCTAATGTTGTGGCTGTCTAACAAGTGATTGCCATCTAGTTTTTGGAATGAGAACGTGTAAGCGCCAATCATATGTTACGTTCAAAATGTAAGGATCTTGCCAAATCCTCGGGAGGAAATTCAACTCTATAAGAAAAATAATTTGTGGATAAGTTCTCGTCATTATCCATCTGCAAACGCTGACTTGCTTGAACAGACTGTTTTCAATTAATATATGTGTCATACAAATTGCCTGTAGTGTTTACCCTATAATTTGTATGTTGTAAATATCAAATATACTCGGTGAGGTGGAGTAAATACCATCAGATTCCAATAGAATAATTAAACTCCAGGTCTAGGTCTATTCAAACCTGTCACCTATTACAAATTCTTCTAGCAACATTCGCCTTTTCTCTACTTTTCGCCTGTAAATCTACTAGCTTCCAGCGGTGTCTAGTGTTGCACGATTTGTACTCTGCAGAAGATTCGGTTATTTGATTCCGAGTTTTGCTGGTGTTCGTCTTTTTATCTGTGCGGCAGAATTCGGTGTTGATTATGGTTCAAGAAATCTAAAAATTTTGTTCTCAGACTACTACTACCGCTTGCTGACAATCATTTTCTAGAAAGTAAGTTTATACAGCATATACGTAAGCTCTTTCGGATTAGTAACACTGCAACAATCAAATCACCTAGTGGTTTTTCAATTCCAAATTGACTCAATCTTTTTTCAACAGACGGGAAGCCAGCTGGACATAATCGACTGTTGAAGGCAAAGCATTTATCGGTTACTGCTTGGAAAATGGATGTCGCTAATACCATCCGACAAGCAATCAACGATGCAGTCGAACGGGGTGAGTAACTAATCCTCTTGTCTTATTGACAAAAAACTTTTCGAAAATTCGTATCTATTCAAACCTAATTTTTCGTTTACAGTCAAAATGCCAGCGCCCTTACGTCTACGTGATCTTATCCGCATGATCAGGGCTGCCCGAACAGCTGCCGAAGAACGAGAGGTTGTCAATAAAGAGTGTGCCAATATTAGAAGTACTTTTCGGGATGAAGATTCTGTCTGGAGATGTCGTTCAGTAGCTAAGCTTTTGTACATTCACATGTTGGGATATCCTGCTCATTTCGGACAGTTAGAGTGCCTCAAATTGATAGCCTCGCCCAGATTCACAGATAAGCGAATCGGCTACCTTGGTGCTATGCTGCTCCTTGATGAAAGACAAGACACACATCTTTTGATCACCAACGTTCTGAAGACGTGAGTTCATCAGCTTCCTATTCGGGCCATGGTTTTTGGTTTGCAGTAACTGTCTACTAATGGTTTTCCCCGTATTTTCTATTTTGAACAGGGACTTGAATTCCAACGCCCAATTTGTGGTTGGATTAGCATTATGCACTTTGGGGACCATTGCATCCGTGGAAATGTCCAGGGATTTAGCCCCAGAAATAGAAAAACTTCTGAAGTCCTCGAATGCGTACTTGCGCAAAAAAGCGGCATTATGTGCATTTCGGATAGTACGGAAGGTACCAGAATTGATGGAGATGTTCTTGCCCGCTTGCCGGACTTTGATTGCTGAAAAGAATCACGCTGTTCTTATAACCGCTGTAACTTTAGTCACCGAAATGTGCGAAAAATCTCCAGATACTTACAATTACTTCAAGAAGGTATATTCAACTCAAATCTAACACTAAGTGAATACGTTTTGAGATTCTAGAAGTTTATATGCGTATTATTTCTTTAACCAGATGATTCCAACTCTTGTTCGAACAATGAAAACACTAATTTTATCCGGCTATTCCCCTGAACATGATGTATCTGGGGTTAGTGACCCATTCTTGCAGGTGAAGCTGCTAAGGCTGTTGAGAGTTCTCGGACGTGGAGATCACGAAGCAGCAGAAGCTATGAATGACTTACTGGCACAAGTATGAATATCTTTTGGTTTTAATTCTAGACGAATTTCGTTATGTCAAGGGTAATTTTGTTGTTTAGGTCGCAACTAACACAGAGACCAGCAAAAACGTCGGGAATGCTATCTTGTATGAAACTGTTCATGCCATTATGGATGTACCGTCCGAATCTGGTTTGAGGGTTCTAGCAGTCAACATTTTAGGAAGGTTTTTGTTGAATTCAGACAAAAACATACGTTACGTTGCACTAACTACTCTGCAAAAGACCGTTATGCTAGATCAAACTGCCGTTCAAAGACACAGATCAACCGTTCTAGACTGTCTGAAGGTACAGAAAACTGAGTTACTACGTGCGACTGAATGATGCGCTTTTTTAATTCAAGAAAATTCTCTACTTAAATACATTCTTTATCTTGGAAGGACCCGGATGTCAGCATCAGAAGACGGGCTATGGAGCTGAGCTTCCAATTAGTAGTGGACTCTAACTTGGAAGCAATGACCAGAGAGCTGCTTGCATTTCTCGCCCGCAGTGAACCGGAAGTGAAAGCTGTGTGTGCTTCGAACTTAGTATCTGTAGCGGAAAGATATGCCCCTTCACCTTCCTGGCATTTTCACACACTACACGAAATCTTACAAGCGGTAAGGGATTGTTCTTGTCATTATTTGTTATTACTTACGGCTAGACCATTACAACCTGATCATTGTTCTATCTAGGCAGGAAATTACGTTCGAGATGACGTGGTTTCTTCAACATTACAGTTGGTTTCTGATTCACCTGCTGTTCATGCAGAAGCAGTCGACACTCTATGGGAAACATTGAAAAATTTAAAGAGTTTAGAAGACTACCAGCCCCTAGTGCAGGTAGAATATCTTTTTGTTACACTAAAGCTCAGACTAACTCCCTACCACATTTTGAAAAAACTGGATAATCTATAGCTTCTATGACTTCGCAGGTTTCCTGTTGGTGTATTGGAGAATATGGAGAACAGCTGCAATCAGTGTCCGATCTGGACATGAACGAAGTTCTTGAAACTTTTCAACAAATTTTGTGGTCTCCACATGTTAGCATAGTTACTAGACAATACTGCGTCATGTCTTTGGAAAAGCTTTCCGCTCGTCTACCCGATGTCACAGACCGTATCAGGTATTACCATTTACGGGGCCTTTAATCTCTATGTTTAATCTCTAGAACTCGGAAAAAAATTGTTTGGGCTATTCCAGGCCAATTATTGGAGCATTCGCATCACACTTGAATGTTGATTTACAACAGCGAGCTATAGAATTTGGTGCTCTTTGTCGATCCCACGACCATCTAAGAAAGGGCATTTTGGAGAAGATGCCACCCATCCCCGTTGAAAGAGAACAAAATGGTGTTGCACCACAACCATCATCTTATGATGAACCTAGTCTCATCGACAACGGGCCGGACGACTCTAGCAATAATGTAATTTGTAACTATTGTAACCATAACAGATTTTTGTACACTTTAAGGCTTACTCATGTTAAATTTTAACCTACAAATAGGATCTTCTTGCAATACTTGGAAGTCCTAATGAGTTCGACCAGGAACCTTCGCTTTCATCCCCTAAAATATCGTCAGTCTGGGATGAACTCACACCATCGGCTGTTAACATGAGTGGAGGAAATACTACCACTGAGAATCTTTTGGATGGTCTCCTTGGTCTTGGGCTCCAATCAACAATTCCAGCTCAGATAGAACCTGTCCTTGGTCTACCAAGTTTTCTAGAAGAAAAGAGTGACCCAATGTCACTGTTCCAAGACTTTGCGACACTTAACGACACTTCGAAAGAGCGAACGGATGCCAAGAATGATGTGGAGCTGATCCCGGGACACTTTTTCCCGGTTTCATTTTTCAGTTTAAGTAGCAGTGAACAGAAGACAGCCTTGTGGGAACATGCTGATAGCGGTCTTATGGCAGGTAAGAACCCATTCTAGTATTTGCCATTGAATCTGGTGGCTGACTCTGAATACAAAATATGTTATTTTTACAGAATACGGAAAGGCGATCTTAGGCTATAGCGATGAACACATTTGGATCACTTTCATTCCATTAGCTTCACTGTCCTCCATTACCAATATTGTTATGCAAGTCAGAGCCGGGGGTAAATCTAAGCATGAAGACATAACAAACTTCATCTTTCAGGCTGCTGTTCCTAAGGTGAGAAAGATTGCAACTCGAGCGTAATTGCAGTAAACTGAGATTTGGAATTGAAATTGATGAAATCCTGTTTTTATTTTTAGTCCTTAACCCTGTCGTTAGAACCTCCTAGCGGCACTGATCTAAGCAGTGGAGGTACTGTTATTCAGAAAGTTACGATTGGCAACCCTTCAAAGGTAATGATACTTGTTTGAGCCTTCTTCAAGTTCACAGAATCAATTGTGGGTGCTATAAAATGACTTTGTTTACAGGCGGCACCAAAGCTACGTTTGAAAATTTGTTATGTAGTCGGAGGGCAAAATCAAGAAAAAATCGACACACTGACGTTTCCTCCCGATTTCGGTGCTTCGTAAACCGACAAGTATTGCAATATCCGTCCTAAGTATTGAATGCGTCTATTTCAATACCATTCCTGCTTTTTGTTATTGCGGTAGCATTTAATGTATGTACCATATATGCACTGTCTTTGCTTTAATTTATGTATTAAACGACGAAAGCCTGATAACAAAAATGATGATTATTATGGTGTATGTCCATACGTCATGCAAATATGGAATCTATCAAAAACTCATTTCTATTAATATTGTTTATTGTCCCATAGACACTACATAACAGTAGAGAAAAGACAGTTGAAGTGTGCAATTTCCCCAGAATGAATACGCGAGAATAATAGAAAGATATTTCAACTTCAACGTACACACAAGTTGTTAGGAAGGAACAAGTATTTTCAAAACCATGCTGGTTCAAAACAGTCACTCAGGTAGTCCCTACAATTCATTATATTTTTCTTGCAATACTAACATACTATCCCTAAAACAGAACAAGTTTAAAAACATGACAGAACAGAAACGTTGATAGGTCGTTTCCACATGAATGTACCGCGAAGTCTATTACAAGCTATGCTGGCTTCCATCGGAGTTTCGAAAGCAATCCTTGCATCGCCAGTCGGTTTCTGGCTATCATCAAATCTTCTAATAATTCGATTCCTGGGGATTTCGACGTTCAAAACTTCTTTCAGGAAACTTAGGATATCGTCCATATTGGCCTTGTACGGAACATTTTCTATGGCTAAAACACAATCTGGAAAAAGAAGCATAATAATATAAATACCGACATTTAGATCGAAAAATTTTCACAATTTAAAACAGGACAATGCATACCAGGCTTTTCAAAAATAGACATATCATCCATTCTACTGCCGTTATTTGATGGGACATGATTGCTTCGGCCTTCATTCCTGCCGTCTCCTTCAAACTGTCTGCTGCTTCCACGGTCTCGGTCACCAGCTGGTCCTCTACTTCTGGGATTCTGTTGAGTTTGATTCTGGGACATGTTCAATGCTTGCTGAAATGGATTCTGGCCATTATTCTGATTACTGAATCTCGATCCGTCCGGAACGTTCGAATTTGGGCGGGGTAACAATGATGGTCTGAAGGTGTTTCCAGCTGGGCCGTTGAAGTAGCTATTAGGGCCGAATGATCCAGAAGCGGTCCCATTGATTGGAACCGCTATAGAGTTGGTCCTTGCCGACCACAGATTTACCGTAACTCTAGTGTTCCTTCCGAACATGGAGTTATTTTTACTTGCTGCACGTTTCGCTTTCATGTGATCGTTGAATTCACAAACAATGCGGCCATCTGGCATCCCATTCACTTCTAGTCTGCGGGCATTGTAAGGCGTTAGTCCAATATCAGAAAAGAAGTCGAGTATGTCTTTATCGCTAGTGTGGACAGGGGCTCCAGAGATCAACACGCATGTGGCGTCTTCAACCTAAAAATTGAATCAGAGGACGTTAGAACCCTAATCATTGATTAAATTCACAATTAATTCATTCATGCAGTTTCAAAGGTAGACCAATAGTACTATGAAAGCTGAGCTTATTAAGTGCTCTTCATGCCACCACCACCACCCACATTTCATAAAACCCCTCCTACTCCACCAACTCAATTGCTATTTTATACTTAACACACCCCCGCACCTTCCGCTTGATATATAGATTACAACACACCAACCAACAAACTAATGCATTATAACAGCAAGCTTTACAGAACAAAAGCTGTGAACAAAGCGGACATTCAAGCGACTCACATTATGAACATTAACATTGGTCTCTATAAAGGGGTTGCTGGTCATGCCAACTCCGTTGTTTCGATCGTTACTTCTGTCATTGAATGATGCACTGAAACCACTACGTGAACGTACCCCAGTTGCTCCTTCTACATCATTAGCTGGTTGAAGTCTACGATTAGCCCCTTTAGCTTGGACCACGTCTGACTCATCACAAAATTCAACCACAAAACCGGATCCTTCCGAAGACTTTACTATAGTATCTACACACCGCTGAGCAGCATCAGTCGAGTCTAATTGAACAAAGGCAGTAGTCGTGGTCGAAGTACGTCCGTTGATGCTTGTACCTCCTTGTGGGATTGCAGCTATATCTCGAACGTTAACATTTGTGAAATATTTCTCAAATAAATCTCTTGGTGTAACTCCGAATGGAAGCCCTCTGATAGAAATACAATTCGTAGCGCTACTTCCGGATCCAGAATTGAAGCCTACAAAAAAAATGCTTGTTATTCATTTTCAAAAGATTTAATTCAGTCAGTCATGCATCTTGTGGTCTTACGGGAAACTTTTGGTCCACGTTCTCCTCTTCCCGTAGTCTTTTGATTAGGTCGGGAAGTATCCCCACGGTCCAATCCCTTGGAAGCTCGCTGCTCAGCATCAAACGTGCTGCTCGAACAGAACTCCATCTTCACGGCAGAGCCACGTAATTTGTGACCATTCTGGCGCAAAAGTCGTTGAAGATCTTCACCTTTCTTCAACTTAAGATAAGCAACTCCGTCGTCAACATTCCTTACTAACCCATCACCTCCCCCTTCCAACTCAACACGAATGAATTCGCGAATCTGCAATAAGATCAACCCAGCCAAAATTTTGAACATTAGAACTCGTGACAATTCTATAATTTTCAACCGGAACTGCTCTGTCAATACATTAAAACGTCATTTTTGTTCAAAAGTCAACAATGATGGTCGGGCGTATTTAGCACATAGCAAAACCAGCGTGTATCCCATCCCAATGTGCGACACAAAAATATTTTGTTCACGACATTCAGCCACCCGATTACAGAGCCTTAAATTCGACCATTTGCCTGCCCTGGCCTCAAACATTACATTATGAAGATCGGAGTGAATCTTGGATCTCACCTCTCGATTTGATGCATCCTTGTGGATTCCCGACAGTTTTGCATAAGAATTGACCCCAGATGCATTCTCATTTCGCCTATCGCGATCACGACCTGTTCTGTCTTGGCTATCAGTCCTTCTTTTGCCCTCTGGCCTAGTGTTGTCCCTTGGATTCTCACGTCTTCCGCCGCGATTGCGGTCCCTGCTACGACTTCGGCTTCTGGAAGTAGACCTTCTTCTTCGTTCCCTACTACGAGACCTACGCCACCTGAAAGAATACAAACGTTCAAGTTCAGCGAATTCTTATCCGGTCAGCATGTTCAATAAGTAGTTTTTTGACATACCTGGTATCTCTGTTTCTGTCTCTCGACCCGCTCCTTTTTCTTTCAGGCCTGGAATCTCTATCCCTAGCTCGTCCATCTCTAATACTACCCGGCGATGAAATCGAGTTACCAGGGCTGGAAATGCTATTACGAGCGCCACCTCTCTCAACATCACGCTTGCCATCTTGAATTGTTGCATTAGATTGCTGAAGGAATCCTTGCTGACTCATTGGAGGTCTCGCACCGGCAAAACCTGGAAGGGCACCTAATAAGCCATGTCCTCCTTGCATGCTTGGAGGCGGTATTCCAAACGGTCCTGCATTCAGTGAACTTCCTCCTTGACCGATATTGTTTATCAATGGCATTCTCTGGTTTCCAAACGCAGTGACTGAAGCTTGACCCATTAATCCCGACGCATTAGATCCACCAACATTCATGAAATTTCCGACTGAGCCTTGGTTGCCAGCTTGGCCATCATGAAGACCTAAAGGCATCCCTGAAGTTTGGGTTCCTGGGAGCGCAAATGGGTTCGGTGTGACTGATGGAAATGACGCTCTCGGGAGATTCAAGCCGAGTCCGGGTGGATTGATTGTGCCGCCAGGAAGCATGCTCGGGGGCGGAGAAGAAAATAAACCTGGAAATCCTGGAGGTCCGCCTGCACCAGACATGAGGTTGGGATAACTTGCCAATGATCCACCAGCCGTTAAAGAAGCTTGCTGAAACTGTAGCTGAGTTGGTAAGGCCCCATTGACAGGATTACCGGCAACCGTTGTAGCTCCAGGCGGAAATAGTCCTAAGAAGGGTTGTCCAGCAGTTGTGTTCAGTCCGCCGATACCAGGTAACTGGCCCATTACAACGTTTCCGTGCCCAATGCCATTATTCATATTTGATGTTGAGCCGCTGTTGTGTAATGATGGATCCGGTGGTGAACTCCCAGTGTGACTCAAGTTTGGAGGCACACCCATCGCCTGTTGCCGAGCTTGCTCTATGACCTGGACACCCAAAATGTCGAGTGAATAACATTACATTTTTGGAACCATCATCCGCTGCATGCTCGCTACAATCAAAACCGCTCAAGTCACTGTAGTCCGTTCGATGAATCGGGCGAAGAAATAATGATGACTAATATAACTAACAGATCTTCAATTTTCCAAATTTTACTTGAGCAACGTTTAACGCTTTCATTCATGTAAAGCAGGAAGTACTAACAAGATACGTTCACCTTTCACGTAGCGATTCACGGAGGTGAAGAATCTTGCTTCAAAATGTCGAAATAGATCAGTGTTTGAACTTTCGTCGAAGAGACGATTAGAAGCTTTAGTAGTAACATGTCTGTGAGTTACGTCACGAAATGTACAGATGACATTTGATCAGAATTCAAGTTGCCATTCAATTGCCTTCCAATTGTCATCCGAAATGGTGGGGTTGAAAGATGTTGAAGATTAGATATACATGTTGCAACGCCAATTAAGGCCGTCCGAGCAGCGGTATCAACAGAAAAACATTACTTGTCATAAATTCAAAATGAGAGCTTCACGTCTGTCTGTAGCCGTTCCCAATGGACCAGAAATTCCAGTAAGATTCAACATTGATCGCCCTAAATTTTTTCCTAATTTTTTGATAACATCTTGCCTGCTGTTAGATTATTGCTGAAAAATTACCGTCAAAAACTGAATTCAAATTGCTAAGGCTGGTGAACTTTCGACTTGAAAGATTCAAGCTCATCCCGCTGTACAGTTTCATGAAAAGTGAAATCGCAATTTGCCAAAGAAATTACAACTATAAGAACGAGAGAATTCATATTAGATATCTTAGCAAAAATTAGCTTATAGTTCCGCCGTGCTACGGTTCAACATCAATACTTCAACTTTAGCATTGAAGATTGCATGACAGACTCATAAGACAAGATAACGCTTCTGACAGCATTCGATTTATAATCAAGTTGCTAGAGACGTGAATACATCGTGAGAGTGACATCCCATTCCCATACGAACACTACAGATCTGAGGCTACGACTACGAATTCGCAAATTCTCATAGAAAGATTAAAAATGGCAATTCACAGTAGGGAGGTTGTATGCATTACGAGCAACAACTACTTGCACGCACCATAGGAATCAGGCTCTGATACCAGTCAGTGGGTTATATTCCTGGAAAGTCATCGGGTGTGAAACACAATAAATAATGTTCATTTGTCATTATAAAACCGAAAATACTTTCTCTTCAAGTTGTCCTATCCGTTGCGAATATGGTATGGTGACTAACAGCAGCTTGCAGGAAGAAATCACCTGGTGCTTGGGGCTTGGCTGCATTTTGACCTCATCTGAACAAATCAGCCGTGGCTCATGTGTAATGCTTTACAAACATTAATGAGCAATTAGAAGTCATTGAGAACTTAAAACATAGGAAGATTCAGCTTGAATGTCCTTAAACGCAGTCTTTGCGATATATCCCAATGTTGTATGATCAACAAAAACTTCAGAAAGAATGGAAGTTGAAAAAAATACAGTATACATTCTGACCTCACATGTTGTGGAAACAACAATAATTAGGCTCAAAGATGCCGGCAAAGGCTCTGAGCATGACATTTAGCCGTTAAGATCGCTTATGAAATTCATGACTAGCAATCTGAAGAGCGATAGAAATTTTGAATTGCATCGAATTGCATTAATACACGAGATAGCTCACTTTCATTTTTCAGCGATACGACCCAACAAAAGGAGAAAAATGGCTGTTTGATTGTAGGTAGCGGTGACAGCAGGATTAATGTTTCAAGTAGATGTGTTAGTAAAAAATTGAACCTTGTGCATTTCATTCCTCGAACTCAGCAGCAGCTTGACGGGGGCATCCTTGAGAAAAGATCCGGACAGTTGCATAGCTTGACGCGCGTCTTCATCTGTACTGAAAGCTATGAAAGCATCGCCTTCAGATCCTCCGACGATGTGCACTCCGCCATCAGGGATACCAAGGCCTCGGAAAAAATTACGAATGTCTAGCGAATTTGCCGTGAGGGGCAGATTTTGAAGTCGTATGATGACGCTCATTTTAACGAATGTGGGAATCGTCTCTTGACATTCAAACAGTAGTTGCCTTATTCAGTTGTTACAACTTTCAGTTCTTTTCGGTTCTTCAGTACTTGCTGTACACTTGATGGGCAATATCTCGGCTACTGTGTGATGCCGATGGCGGTTTTACATCTGAATCAATTGCTACCAGTATACTACTGTATAATTATAACTTTACCACTCGTGCCTCTTGGTTGCTGGCTCTCGCAAATGTCTGTCTGGTCTTCATAAACCTGTATCTACGGAGACAAGCAGAAATCTTATTTTGGAAGCTGATCGCAAGTCTTTTCTTCGTCCTCTGAAAGACAGAATTCTTGAAACGTGATGATAGCCACGATTTGCAAATTCGCACTCTAGCAGTAATCAAGTTGCCAGCACAACTGAAGTTTGATAGCGTGATTTGTTACATCAACACCGTAACCGTAGTATCACTTGAGCATTTCCCACGGCGAAGTTTCAGAAAGAACCGGTGGAAGCCAGCAACTCGTCCCTGAATGAGCATAAAGCAGCCCTCAGAACCTAAAAAATTTCCAAAATTACGTAATGTTGCCCAAATTGAATCTGCGATCAAGACGATGCCGGAAGTATATACGTACTTACAAACAGTGTCTTCTAACAGTCAAACAGTCCTCCCCGAGTCATGAATGATAATTTCAACGACACAGAAACGTATTCGAAATTTGCAGTTTGTGACGGACATCTGTCATCAATAATTTTGAATTTCTTCGACACGCTGATGAATTCAATTACAAAAATCAAGCGAAAAAATGACCTCCCAAAATTGTCCTGTATATATTTGGAATGCGCGACTTGTACTTATTCTTGTGCAGAGGAAGCTGGTCGAAGAGAAATCTGCATTATAAGGGCACATGTCGTTGGATATACCCTATAGTCTATCTTTCTTTTAGCTATCATGCATACAAGAAGCTTCGGAGTATGTTATACAGAGAATAAACATTCCGCCTATATAGCGTATCAGGATACAAAAGCCGGGGAGACAAAGTTATGCATGATACGGAGGATGGGCTTGAATCGGTGAGCAAACATTCAAAATCTCAATGGTAAACAGTGTCATCAGTCATCATCATTAAACCAAGATAATTTTACTTTGGAACTTCCTTCCCTCATTTGTCATCGAAAGTAAAAACTTAACTGCTGAAAATCTGCATCACAGGCTTTTCCCGTTGGCTCCTATTTATTTATTTCTCGCATTTGCCGGTGATCGAAATAGATGTTTCTAGATTGAAGTTTTCACTCACTCAATCAGTTCAAAGTTAGCCTTATTGCACTTTGAAGGAGGCTGTGCCCTTCATTTGATCATGGTAAGTATTCTAACATAAATTGAGAATGTCTCTGAAGGCTTTGAAAATCAGTGACTTAATTGAATTTTGCTTTGAAGGCGTACCATTCGCAATTATTAAAGCCCCAGCAAACAGTGGGAAACACTGCCATTCTTCCTCTGCGGACTCAAGTTCGAGGACCAGCGGTGAAGGAGAACACCGACTTTGATATCATTGATGAAGCTCTGTATTATTTCAAGTCTAATGTATTCTTCCGTACTTATGAAATCAAGGTGAGTTGAGGAACTGGTTACAGCGAGCTATCCCTGTCAAAAAATTTCCGTGATTTTTTATTCATAAATCCAAATTGTTTTTTTGCAGAGCGAAAGTGACAGGCTCTTGATATACCTTACTTTATACATTTCCGAGTGTTTGAAGAAACTTGCAAAATGTATCAATAAGGCTCAGGGGATGCAAGAAATGTATACTTTGGCCATCAGCAAATTCGATATTCCTGGAGATCCTGGCTTTGCCCTAAATTCGGTCTACGCTAAACCTGCGACACCTCAGGATTCAGGTAACCATTTACAATGCATTTACGAATTTGGCACTTTATTTGTCAAGAAGCAAGAAGTTCAGTTTGAACGCTTTTTAGAGCTCCTTCGTCAGTACCTCCTGCAAGCGAGACAAGAATGCGGAGTTCGAACATGCGAAAAGGTGTTCAACACTGAAGACGGACGGCCTTCTAAATGGTGGCTATGCTTTGCCAAGAGGAAGTTCATGGACAAATCTCTGTCCGGCCCTGGTCAATAGTAGCACCCTCAGGTTCTTCTCACTCAGATGCTTTATGCTTTCTATCATCACGTCAAATAATTCATCACGTTGAAAGTTATAGCCTATGACACATCCAATTCCAGTTTCTAGTAATTTTTCTAAATTGGTAAATGTTCACAATAAATGGCATTGTATTGCTGTAACTTTAATGAGGACGTTATAAGTGGAAACTGGTACTGTATTGTATCTTGCACGTGTATAGAGTGTAGAGAAAGTAGCTGACAACTGGACGGTCAACCGTGACGATTTAACTCAAGAGACCACAATTTAAAGCGATTACCATGTGTGCTAAACGTACGATACCTTTCTAGCAGCATGTAATTTTGATGTCTAGTCAAGTGTCATCTTCAGTCCACTCGATCATTAGGTAGACGCGGACTGACTGAAGTGAGTACATGAATATCCTCCTGGAACTTGGAAACACCTGTTGCAAGGGAGAGAGTAGACTTACATTGCAGGTTGCCGTGTATCACGCGCATGGGCATTTTATTTGATACACACAAGTTGAGTGTGAAACGATGGAAGGTTGTTTGGGTTTACTCTTTTCGTAATTCCTGAGCAAGGTGTATTCAGTCAGCACACTGTACGATGCTAATGTTCCTGAGAGGCAGGTGAGTCATTCAGATTCCTGCTGTAAACATTGAGAGTAACGTCCGGGGGAATTGTATTGTCTGTAATGTTGTAGGGTTGCGACTGTCAGTCAGAGGCCCAGTGCACTACTTTGATACTCGTTAATCGAGAGAAACGCAGCAACAGGAAACGCTAAATCGTTAGGTGCAGCTCTATTAGCTGCGAATTTACAGTAGACTATTTTGTATCAAGCTGAAACTCCATCCATCCACCTTCCCATTACGAGCAAGTTTATTTTTAGAAGTCGAATCATCAACAAACTTATTCACCGTCGTCTACAGTCTACAGCATTGTACGCCGCCCTTGCACACAGTTTCGTCTTAGAATTTCAGAACATCCTGTGAATTCAGCTAGTATTCTGTGGTAGTTAAACGCCAATGAGGTAAGCAATAGCAGATCCAATTCTGACAACAGTTGCACCAAGCACTAATTGGAAATCTCGCCAAGAAATACGTGAATAGTGACTTTCACTTTTGTGATCGTGCACAGTCTAAAAATTTCTAAGAATGTGGTGACTTTTATCTCCAATTCGGATAAGCATCATCTTTTTTCGGTGACTTTCATCATGATTATGACGTCTCCGGATATTTCTTGTGCGACTAGCATTCAGATTGCAGACATCATCACTGTCTGCAACCGTCTAATTCGCCAAAACGAACCTTCCACACCTGAAGCCAGGGAATTAATTTCCCTGCTGGGCAACAAGCCATTATGGGTATCCATTGAGCAGCAAAAATGCTTTCATCCTTTGATTTAGAAGCATGGCCTCTCAAAGTTTACCGAATGGTTGCTCGCATAGTAAAAAGCAATTAACCTAATCTTCAAATAAGTTTTGATCAGCCATTTTTATTCCTTTGATTGACCTGCATGCTCATTGCATTGTGCTACTTTTGTTGTTTCAACCGAATTACATCAAAAACCAATCCTGAAAGCCTTAAAAAGTATGTAGCAAGCATGCGTGGGACTGTTCGTGCATTTGTGTTAAACTATATTATTTAACAGCGTTAGTCATTATAATAGCCAAAGCAACAATTGAATTCTTGATTGTGCCCATATGTGATCATGCAGGCTATAATTCAATCTAATGCAACGACTTTCTTTTCAGAACGTCATTTCTGCTTTTGGCCAAATCACCAGCGAAGAAAACATGGCTACTAAACTGGCGGTAAATGACACGCTGAGACAGTCGCGTCCTACAAATTCCGAGGAACAAACCGTAGCCGACCAGACAATCAGAATTGTGAGATTCTCTAAAAACCCTGGACTGCCCCTGGTAAATAAATTCCTTGTTCCTGGAAGGAAAAAAGAAAGAAATGTTCTAATATTTCCCGTACTAATCTGTGGTTTTATAGGGTGTAACTGTGGAAGAATGTGAGGGCCATTTGAAAGTTGCTCGCATCATAAGTGGCGGTCTTATTGATAAAATGGTAAGCTCACGATTCCTTAGTTAGTATTTCGCCAAAGATGTATCGCTAAAGTGTTAGATGTGTTTCATAGAAACTACTCAAAATCGGAGACCTAATAATCGAAATCAATGAAAAAGATGTCTCTTCTCCCAAGCAACTTCAGGACGAAGTTTCGAGATCTCAGGGCATCATGAAGCTCAAAGTCGTCTCAGCAGTCGAAGACCACACTATAAACGGAAAACAGGTGAGATCGAAAGTTACAGTTGGGGAAAACACTTTTTTTGCAAAAATTATGAATCAATATCTTGGTCTTTTCTTAAGTGTTATATGAAAGCGCTATTCTCGTACGACCCAGCGCTGGACACGTTGCTGCCTTGTAAGGAAATTGGCATTCGCTTCAATACTGGCGACATCTTGAATGTAGTCGACCAATCTGACCCCAATTGGTGGCAAGCTAAACATGTGAGGAATCCTTTATTATAACTTCTTAAAGTTTATCTGAACTGACAAACTGATTTGAACATGCACTTCTGTTATTCATCAGATACTTGGGGGTGTTGTTGGGTTGATTCCGTCCAGGGAACTTGAAGAGAAACGAGCTGCATTTGTCCGACCAGAAGCTGATTTTGTCCACTCGATAGGTCAGTAAGCTTCATGTTCGAAGATTCTAAAATATCGCAGTTTGTCATATGTGACCTAGATAAATTCTCTTGTTCAACTTTGCAGGTGTGTGTGGGACACGTATTGCGCGGAAGAAAAAGGTCTGTGCCTATACCGCCAAGCAAAACACCGAATTTGACCGGGCTGAGCTAGTTCTTTATGAAGAAGTTGCCAGAATCGCACCTCGCGAGCTGCAGAGAAAAGTATTGGTCATCGTCGGAATCAGGGGTGCTGGCCGACGCACACTGAAAACTCGACTCATCAACTCTGACCCTCGCCGATACGGAACGATCATCCCAGGTATAAAATTATCTTCCAAATTTACAAATTTTGATCCACCTAAAAGGTTTTCTGCTACTCTAAACTCGTTGGCTTCAATTCATAGTGACAAGCCGACCACCACGTGAAGGAGAAGAGCAGTCCATGACCTATGTGTTTGTTGACAGAGAAGAATTTGAAGCTGGTTTGAGGAGGAATGATTTCTTAGAGTGGGGGGAAAACGATGGACATTATTACGGCATCACGTTCGCTTCTATTCGTGAAGTCATCAGGTTGGAAAAAACACAATTATCCATGTCGTGTTATCAGTTGGTATAGTTCTTAGTGCTGAACGTGTGCTATGGTTCTTTAGTACAGGGAAGACTTGTATTCTGGACTGCAACGTCGCAACCCTGAAACTTATGCACAATTCTGCCGAATTCAAGCCATTCGTTATCTTTTTGGCCTACCCAGGAGCGGATAAGCTGGAGGAACAAGAAGCATTTGAAAGACAACATGGCTACTCTTCCAGAACATGGACGGTAAGATGCTTGTTTCCTGCATTACATGATAGATCCAAAATAGGATCTATCCATTGTGCTATGGAATCGGAAAGTCGCTAATAACGTACCTTGTTTTTCAGTTTGATCGAATGAGCTCCATCCGTTCCAGCTCAAGAAGAGCACGAACGCTAGAATCTTTTGCATCGTTGTGTGACGTAAGTTACCTTCTGAAACTGTATATAAGGAACTGGGCGGGTTTTGAAGGCTTTTGATTCCCCTGTGATGTAATAATTAACTTCTTTTGGGCTTTGGCAGTTTGAAAACACAACTTCGGTTGAAGAATCTCAGCGTTTGGAGAAAATGTATGCACCATACTTTGATCTGACTATCATCAATGAAGATTACGACGACACATTCCGAAAGGTTGTTCAAGCTGTTGAAACACTTCAATCAGAACACCAGTACGTTCCTGTGTCTTGGGTGTATTAGATCGCCAAACAGCTCAGTACAATTTAGTTAGACTGACTTGGAAGCTGACTCCAAGTTGGAACAGTCCCAGTGAGTGAGAATTGATGCAATATGCGCATTAGCTTTAGCTTGCAATCTTGCAAACATGACAATTTGCCTTGTGGTGTACAAATTACTTGAAAGAAACTAAACTTGTAGCTGATGTAGTTACATGCAATGTGCCTTATTTTACATTTAGTAGAGATGTAATTACTCAGATGTGAGATGTTAGTAAGTTACCTCAATACCCTACGCTTTATATTTTGCATGAACATTTTTACCCGATGTTACTGTTACTGTTGAGTTAGATGATACAAATACTTTTCGTTAATATAATATGTAAGGTTGTTCGTTTAGCACAACTACCGACATAGATAGGGCACGAAACCTTTACTAGCTCTACTGTTGTTAGAATAGGAATAGAACAGAACGCAGTGGACCAGAATGCTGATTGACTGATTGAGAGTTTCATAGTTGAAATGCATTCGCTTCTTTTTGAGCCTATCTTCTAGTAATTTGGACATCCTTGGAAAATTAAAGATGATTTATTTACCAGGTTTTACGAAAATATGTCTCATATATTCACATGCGAGTCTACATTAAAACAATAATTACACTTCAGCTACAAGCAGCTAGTGACCGAGTGAAAATGCCTTAATGGCCAAATATTTGTTCAAAAATGTCACGTATTCTCCTCCTCAGCTTCTTTGCTTAAGGCTTCATCCCCGTTGTCACCGTCACCGGAAATAGTAATCATCATTTCCTCAGCAGATTCAGTCTCGTCTATCTCGTCGTCATTATCGTCAAGGCAGTCTTCTGGGTCCAGCACTCTTGACTCGTCAGGGTCGGCATCAATATCACCTTCTTCAATGTCACCATCTAGAATTTCTGCTTCGACCTCCTGCGAAAATCATAAATCTTAGTCAAATGTGTACCAACCACTTTGATCTAAATGCATCATTAGCATAATCAGCCTACCGTTTTAATGATTTTCCCATCGACTATCATCTTGGCTGAAGGTGTGCCGTCACCCTTATTTTTAGTATGGGTCTTTATGTGTTTCGATAAATGATCGCTTCTCATAAATTTTTTCATGCATTCTGAGCATTGGAACCTCTTTTCGCCGGTATGCGTCCTTCGATGGCGTTGAAGTTCATCCGATCGAGTAAAACGCTTTCCACAAAATAGCCATTGACACACAAATGGCCGTTCCCCAGCATGCCATCTCAAATGTGCTCGAAGGTGAGACGTTTTGCCATATACTTTTCCACAACCGGGAATATGGCAAAGATGTTGCTTCTTCTTTTCTCCATTATTCCTGCTCCAAAAACAATTTTAGTCACGAATGTCGAATGGAAGCTTCAGCTAAAAACCTTTGCTTTTCGAATTTTACGGTAAAATTTTTACCTCGCATCGATGTCTGTGCAGTTAGGACAGGTGCATGCCACTCTACGTAACCTAGTCTTTGGCTTCTCCAATTCAGTCTTAATAGCAGCAACGGCTCCATTTTGCAGCGATGTAGCAACTACCAGGGGAGCTTGATTAACCACTTGCCATTTAGTTGGGTCCAACGGATCCTGCTGAATTTGCTGTGTTCCTGTTTCCAGATATCCATATCCGATTATCACATTTGAAGAAATCAACTTGAATCTTAACTGTAACTGCAGTTGCTTACCCATTCCAATATTCTGTAAACCAGTCACGATTGGGGAAGATCCTAATTGCAATATTTGTTGTGTGGCCTGATTACTTTGTTGTTGTAAAGTTACGTTTTGCCCTTGTCCAGCCAATGTTAAAGCTCCGGCATTGATAAGCTGTACATTTCCCAGCCCGGGAATATTTTGGAAAGTAGGAATTTGCTGCAACAAAACCAAGTTGTTAAAGTTAGTTGATCCAGGATTCGCCACAAAGATGATCTAGTAAGTCCCACAAAGTCTTCGCATACCTGTCCTAGTGTTTGACCCAGTGATGTAGCAGGAATTACTGTAAATTGCTGGTTTGAAGCTTGAAT